>VWPU01021817.1:0-45062 GCA_013398955.1 Callaeas wilsoni | reverse complement strand
AAGAAGAACCCAAACCCCTCCAGTAAACCATAATCACAGTATAGCAGAAGCCTAATTACTGTTTTTCTTCTTTTCCTTGGTATATATCGTAAAAAAGGGCAGTGTTAAAGGAGGAACTGTAAAGAGAGAGTTCTGCTGGGATTCCAGATGTATAAAAACCTTTTTAACTGTAGATGATTTTGATTGGAAGGACAATGTTAGTTGACACCATGAGCCAATCAGAGACGCAGGCAACATTTCCTGTTAAAGAGCGAGGAGATGGTGTGTGGTGATGGGTTATATATGCAAAAGTCCTGTTCTGAATGATACATCATTTCAGAGTAAAGAGATCCATAACGGTGATTGGGTTACAAGTGACCAGGAGGATGGACATGTTGCCCACAGGAAATCAAGAAAGAGTATTCAGGCAGGTTAAAAACTCTGGATTAGACCCTTTAAACTCAGCATGACTCAGAGGACTGATGTGAGAAAGAGAGGCTGTGATTTTTACTTTTGTACAGAAGAGGACTGACTTAAAAAGGGAGAGTTATTGCTGAGCTAGAACAGAGGTAGGAGCTAAATCTGTTTTCAGTAGAGAAGATGAGAAGATTTAAAAGAAAAAAGGTGTCTGCTGATGCTCTATCAAGAAGAATTCTTTCAACTATGAGTAAAAAGAGCTTTCATTTGAGGACATTTCAACTGATGATTTCAGACTTCCAGACTACAGTAATTGTATTCTCTGCAAAACTAGTGATTCTGCCAAACCCTATCTTTCTGTCAATATGTATTTGCTGATACCTCAGTTTTATTTGTTTACATGTCTCAAGACACTGCGTGTCTTGAATTATGTTCCATTCTGAAAAGATCAAAGGCAAAACAGTATAACAGCTACATCAATTATTTATTAATCAAGTCATGATGTTGGAGGTGTCATGATTAAAATAGAGCGATGGCTCAAAAGAGAATGCTGACCTCTGCTCCATCTTAGTCTAATGAAGAAACTGGTATGTCAAAGTTGTTCATTTTTAAGTTGTCATTGTTACCAAGACTGCCCCAGAAGATAAAACCCAATAACATCAGTGATCCTTGAATCCAGGCATGGCAGAAATGCCCAGTGCTGCAGACCTCCTGTATGTCCTGGTGGGTTGTCACGTGTTCACAGAACACTCCAGAAGGCACTGCCTTCCTTCCTGAGAATGTGATGCTATTAGGGAAAAGGGAAGTTTCTACTTGTGTTGCAGCATCATGTGGAGCTGAACTGGTGCTGTAGTGGTGAAAATGAAGCTGTTTAGACTCTTGGCACTCTGGGGTATTGCATGGGGGGATCCTGAGCCTTCTGTCCTTCACAGTCCCTGCATGAGCAGCACTGGCTTAAAAGGACACATTTCAATCCATGACAATAAGAGATAAATCAAGAAATAAGGAAACTTAGTATAGATTGCAGGGATGATCCCACACTCTGCATGCAAAGTTATTGATGGAGGATGAATACATGCTGCAAGAAAGCCTGCTTGAAACATCTGTCAGGATTATAAATAGCTGCATATTCCCAGAAGATACAAGACGGTTAAAAAGAAAAAGATACACTGCTTTGTGCCTGCTGCTAGCCAAAATATTCGTTAATATGGATCACAAGGTAGGAGTGAAATTTGTAGCCAGCAGCTGATCCAGGTGGAGTCCATTTCTTACTAGTAGTTCTATATGGAAACTCTACAAGCATTGAGGAAGCCATAATGAACCTGTATGTTTAGGGTAAGGATAAGTCTCCTGCTACTGACCCCTACTTCAGTGTTCCGCAGGGCTTGGAATTGTCTACAGGCTGCCAAAAATGTGTTGGTGGAGAATGGAAATGGCATTATTCAAAACAGGTTTAAAGAGCACCCTAACATGCCTGTGCATCACCCCCAGCTAAGCTTCATTTCAGCACACTTTACACAGAGCCAGCAGAACCACCAGTGACAGAACAGGAAAATAAAGTTTTCTCATGTCTGTAACCTCTTTTCCCATTCTCCTGTGGTGGAGACTGTTGGTTTGGGCTTTGTGCCTTCCTTAATAACCTCAGAGACTTAAAAGCCTTTTGGAAAGGAGCACACACTATGTCCTTAAGATCAGGTGATAATTTCCAGGACGTGTGGGATAGTGATGCCATCCTGTCTAACCACTAACACAAGGAAGGTGTATCTACAGCTCCAGTTCAGAAAACGTGAGGGAACTTTGCTCAGCTTTGTTAGAGTGTTCTCCTAAGTGAAGATGAATCTTATCACATAACTAGATTTTCATTCAAGAAAAGTGCATCTAGTGTATCTCTAAAACAAAATTCAGATATATTGCTTTGGTATTAAATTTGTTTGGGAGCTCCCACTCTTACCCCAAAGCTATGTTTCACTTCTAAAGCATTATATTGAAGCAGAAAGATATTCACAAGTCAGTTTTTAAAACTATAATATTTCACTTGAGTTGCATTTATGTGGGGTGAGGCTAAAACCTCTCCAGTGTTTTTATTGTATCATTTACATTGCAGTCAGGTTCTCAGTAGCTCACTCGGCAACTATTTGGTATTTCATGGTTTGTGCCGTAGTCTCCACTAACAAACCCAGACAGGACAGGAGGCCACATGCCACACTACTTAGGGATGACCAGAGCCCTGCTCCTGACCCAAGATCTAGCAGGGTGCAGGAGGTAAAAGTCTGCCTCTGCTTTGAATCCTGCTTAGCCTGTTCAGGGGCCATAAAAGCTTCTTCTTGTTCCTTTCTCCTTGTCCTAGGGCTTCATTCAAGTGTTGCTGGCTACAGACTAGCAAATGGAGCATAGCCCTGCTATGTTGTCTGTCCAACAGCTATGGAAGTGGTTGAAATCCTCCATGAGGGCAAAGAGTTTGGAGCATGAGGCTGTCCCTGTCTGTGTACAGAGGGCCTCGTCTGCTTGGTGTTCTTGCAACAGAACCCCACATACTTAATGTAAACCATATGCTTAAATGCCAACAGGATGCCTGGAACAAACTTCTACAGGAAGAAAAAGTGATCAGCCTGAACTGATGTGCATCAGCCTGTATTTGAAGCACAATGGTTTCAAATGTGTTGTCAAATCCCTTGTGTGACTCTTGTGTGTGTTTGATTTAATTACTGCATGTGATAGCCCTAAGGGGAACCATCTGATTTTTTAATGTACTATATCGGTTGCTAAACCTCATGTGAAGGAAACCAGAAGGAAGTATGTGTAGCATGAGAAAGACTAATGTTCATATTTCTCCTGTATCACTCAGGCTGTAACTAATATTAGCCATTCCTCCAAAAGAAAGGGCTCTGAAAGAAGCTTATACAGCCTCTTACTGATGGAAAAAATAGGAGCCTTAAGTTTGGGCTCCTGCCTAGCACCCCTGCAAATTCAAGTCTTCATTAGAATTGAAATGGGAGGTGTATGGTGAGGGCACTCTCTTCTGGAGCAGACAAGCAGGGCTGCTTCACACTGTCTTTGTGAATCACTGAATTCACCAGAGCTTGTGTTACTGTTTCCATTAAGTGTTAAAACTGTCTTTAAAGAGAAATGGCTGTCCTCTTCAGGTTTTTAGTATGTACTCTGCAAGAGACTAAAAACATTAATTAGCATCAGTGCCACCTTCTCTCTTTCCCTTCAGCCAAAAGCCTGCATTGGATTCTCCATCTCCTGTGTTTAGGCTGGAGGCTGCTCAGGGCTCCTGCCCTGCATTTGCTTTACCTCCTTTTACAATGGCTCAGAAGAAGAAGGGACTGTTTCACAAGCATTGCTACAAGAAAGATCTCTGAAATTGTGTTGTTTATGTCATTTAGAACAGTGCACTGCATGCCAAAATCCCATGGCGTTCTCTGGGTTTACTGGACTGTCCACATAGACTTGGACTGGTCACAGTCCATCCAAGTAGAGTAATTAACAAATCATTCGTTTGATGACAAAATACTTGCAATTTCATCCTTCTTCTTTTGGATTTCTCTGTGACACAGGCAATTGTTCAGTCCCAGCTTTTGTTGTCTATGTTATGTCCAGTACATCCATCCCAATCTCTGGAGAAATACACAAAGCACTGGGTGTCAGCCACTACTAAAATAAACTGAGTAAGGTAAATGGCAAGCCCAACCTCTGTCATTTAATTTCAGCAGCTGTTTCTTTCAGCAGCTTGTAAGTCTGTGTCCTAGATTATGTGGGCATACTTCTCACCAGTCATGGGAGAAGGAAACATACCTTGGAGTATAGCCAGAAGCAACATTTTTCAAGTCTTCCTGAAGAATTGAGAGTTATTAAAATAATAAAATAATATAAAGAGATACTAGCCTTTCTGATAACCTGTGGACAGCAAGTACAGTACTTTAATCACCCCTGGTCTCTTTGTAATAACATGTTATTCCAGTGCACTGCATGGCCTTAAATGAAAGTGGGTCCTGGCCATGGGATGCCATAGGTCTGGAATCTGCAACAGATTCCTGATATCAAGTACACTGACTGACTAATGCTTACTGCAGCTTTAACATTTCTTTGAATCTTCGATAAGGCACAAATGACCAGGTGAGCTCCAGCAGTGGTAGGAACTGAGTGCTGTTCTTCCCACACCGGCAGCAGAGGAGTTAATCAGGCAGTGTCTGAGATGCACTGTGGCCCCCAGGATAAAAACAAAGCTAATGGCAAGTGACAACCTGCTCTCCTGCAGCTCCAGCTGCAGAATCCCTATGGCAACTTAGCCAAAATGAACCTGTCCTCACCCACGTGTCTCTGCAATTGCGGGAAGCTCTCTCTGAGTGCCCAAAAAAGCAACTGAACCTGACAGCAGATATGCTCTCTTGTCACCACAGGGATAAGGTATATCTTCAGCAATTTTTCACAGAGACCATCTTATCCAGATCATCTCCGTAACAAAAACCATGACTACTTTTCACTCTATTCTTAGCAAAAAGAATCCTCACAAAAAATCCTGCGATGCTCAGCAGTGTGTGATTCACTGATCTCTGCAACAGCCACAAATCAGCAGTAACCTGGTCTTTTGAATATATTGTTAGCACTACAGACAGAGAGCATGAACAGACACTGAAACAAATGAGTATACTAAGGACTTTTTAATGGTTATTTTAAATTCTCCTTAATCCAGTCTTTGTACTTGAATTTACAGAACCCGTGCTACAAGGTTTGTGTTTCAACATCATTACATCATCAAATACTGCTGGAGGGGCCTCAACACACTTAGATTTTTAAAAAGTCTAAAAAACCTGAAGAAACCTTCAGAAAATATCAAACAACCTTTAAGCAAGTTACATTCCCCACTAGCAGCAGGGAAAGTAGCAGAATGTTTTTTGCCTGTAAGCTTTTTGTATTACTTCTTAGCTCTGTACTATCTGTGAGTAAAATTTGGCTGAGCACTTAAATTAGCATTTACTTGAGTCTGCCTTTCCGTTCTCTTAACTCTTGATATTTTGATTCCTGTATCGATAAAGATCATCTCACTTTTATTTCGGTCTGCTTGCAGCTAAATATGAAAAACCCTAAGGAAGTTTCTCCAAATTTAATTTTAAAAACAAAGGATGCACAGTAGTCCCTTGTTCCTAAACCTGTAGAAGAGCAGTCCATTTGACATTATTAACAGAGGAGGCTTTTGATCACTGCTGCTGCATATTTAGTAATTCAAAGCATTAATACCTGTAGCAACTGCAGGAAGTATTTGTTATTTACTATTTATCCATGAAACATTTTGAACATTTCCATGAGACTTGGTCATTGTCTTATGTTTTTATATTACCCCATTTTGGAGATTTTTTTGCCAGAGAAGTAACTGTGATCCTGCCTGCAAGGCAATTTTCAGATTTCCTCATATCAGAAAGGCATGTTGACCGGTGAAATCTTCAAGAGATACATGAAGACTTGGAAAAAAGTCATCCTAGCAGCCTTAGGGCTGTACAGCCAGCTGGCTGGGACTTGGGCTGCAGCAGACTAGTTCATTTGTGTGCCAATGCAGTAGCATTTTAACCTACAGCTGTTGATCCAGAAACTCTGGAATTGGATGTTTTGAGCCTCACTTTAATTTTCCACTGAAGAAACTCAGTATTTCATGCAAGAAACTCAGTATTTCCCCAATTTTATTTCACTTTACTGAACTGTCAGTCCAGTAAATGTCCTCACACCGTGGTTTGCACGGCTCTTAGTGGGTCTGATTCATTCAGAGCTCTGGTTCACACTCACAGGGCACAGTCAGCAGCCAGGAAGGGACAATCATCTTCAAATTCCTGATGTCGAAGAAGAACTCTTTGGACCTTTTCTTTCCTTTTTTGCTGGTAGGCCAGAGTAAGAAATATGAAAATTTCCCTGTAATCCAGACTGGAATATTAAGACATAACATTTGCTGGTTTTTTCTGTCTGTAGAAGAAAAAATGCTCTTCAGTCTTTGTTCAGTGCAATGACCTGCTACTGAATGAATCTACTTGTTTCTGAGACTGCTGAGAAGTTGAGACTCCATTGTCTGAGGCTTAAGAAGGCCTCACTAGCATTCAATAGACTTTGATGTAAAATGCTCAAGAAAAGCATTGTTTAAATAGGAGCCATGTATGTGATGATTTAAGAATATAAGCAAGGTGGGCCTTTGACAGCATAGTAAAATCCTATTAAACCAGCAGAAAATTGGGTAAAAGAGGTGTGTTTTTCATTCTACCCAAAGGGCTTTTGCATGAAGGCTCTGCTCTCTGTTTCCAGCTGCATCAGGCAGTCGATGGAGAGGTAACCTCTCCACACAAGGCTTGTCTCTATAAGTAAGAAATAACATCTCTCCTCACCTGCTCTGATGTGGAATTGCTATAATTTTTAACTTGATTTTCTTCTCAAAACTCTTCTCACTGTCTGAGTCCAAGTGTCTTGGAATGATTTAAATAATAACATATTTCTCCATACTCAGTATTCAATTGCTTCCCAATAGAATAATATACCCCAGTTTTAAAGCAGACTGTCCTTCCACAACTAATACAATAAAAACCCAGGGATTTTTTTTTATTTTTTACAGCATGACCAAAGTCCTCATAGAAGAGGCAGTGTGATTTATCAGTTGGAATGTGGATCACAGGTCAGGAAATATGTCTCTGTTCCTTGTCTGCCCCTCAGCAATTTTACCATGTACATAGGGGTCAGGCTGATCTGTGTCCAAGAAGAAGGTGCACAGCCACAGTTCAGATAAGGCTCACCCCCACACACATCCTGCTATGAGAGAGTTGCACCTGCTCTGGGTCAGTGCCATGCTGGCACAGCACAGGGCTGGCTCCAGGCTCAGACCAGAAATATGTTTGCATCTGCCTGCACAAGAGCACACAAAGAGGTATCTGTGCTTCCAGATCTTCTCTCACTATCTGCATGGTCATTTTACATTTTAAGGAACAGAAACTTTTGCATCCAGACTCTTATAATAACATTTGCAGTTAAATTGTGATTTTCTTTGGGGTGATTCTATGGAAATTATTCATTTATATGCAACATTAGTTACTACTAAAAAAACCCAGCTCTTGTCAGGGTAGTAGGGTACAAGTAGTCCAGGGAGCTCATTATCATTATTTACCAAATGAATCTGGAAATGCAGTAGTACATGCTAAACAATGAAAAGATGTTCAGGTGCCTTTCCCAGGGAAATGACTTCTCTTCCCTGTTGTATTGTTGTTGTTGTGTATTGCATAATCTGAGATGATGATGTCTACCTCTTCTCCTGAATGATTAGAAACCTTTCTTGTCAGAATATATTTAGGATATGGTTTGTCTTTCATTGCTTTCAGTTCCCAATGCAGTTACATCAGAGAGACTTAGGACTGGACCAGTGGGATTATTTTTTTAAACAGATGAAGTTTTATCACTAGAAACATACTATTGATGCATATTCTGGATGTGTAGGTGCCTACCCTGCCAGAATCTTTTCCCCAATGATATTGAAAACAGTCTCCTCAAGAAGAGGATGGTGCTGCTGTACCTAAGTCAGTATGGGTAACATTGTTGTGTTATGAATTCCAGTTTTAGGAAGACCTGAGAAATAGATATGAGTTTAGTTTGGAGGGCACCCTGGCTTCTCATTGCTCTCTACTCTTAATTCTGATTTCTGTACCTGACTAAGGACTGTTACTGCTCTGAGGGCATCAGTTCTAGATTGCCTACAGCCATTATATGCTGAGATAACAGCATATGCTTCCATAAAGAGAGATAAAATAAAGAATAATGAATAAAGTTTTAATGGTGGCTGGATTGGGTAACAGTGTGTGTTTGTAATTATGTCATTTAAATTTATTTGGCAAATCATCTCCAAGGCATACATGATCATATGGTACAGTGCATTTCCCCTAAATGCAAAGGAGAACACTAATTTCTGAGCTAAGTCATTGTATTTAGCAAAAGCATAAATATGCAACTAAAAGTCAGATGAAAACAATGCAAAGCCTTTATTTTTAATTCCTCCTTATATCCAAATGGAAGAAGGAAGATATGGTAAAGCAACAGCAGAGAACAGAAAGAGGATATCTGACAAGTGGGTCAGGTTTCTTAGAGTAAGATATTTATTTGAAATAATACAAATTAATTTAAGAGTTGAGAGTCTCGAGTATGGAGAGGAGATGGTCTAGTCTTGCCTCCTCTAGAACTGACCTATAGAAGTTGACTGGCTTTGGACTTAGTTTTGCAAAACCTTATCTTGCAAAAAAATCAATCTTCTTGCAAGGCATCCAGCCCTGGCCCATCCTCTATAATTCACAGAGAATTAAGTTCACTTCTTTGGTAACACAAATTAGGAGGGGATTTGTGGAAAGAACTGACTGGGATTGACAATGGGACTGGAGAGGCTGAATGGTTTTGTGAGAGAGATGCAGGGATGGGGGGAAGAGTGCCAGCTCCACTCTGCAGTGCAGGGCTGAATTTTAATTTCTGCTAGATTTAGGAATACAACACAAAATTTCTATGTTTTAGCAGGCAGTTTTAAAACAAACACACACAAAAAAAGGCAATGCCACTACTGGTTTGTTTTGGTTTTAGTCCATTTGAGCATATAAGCTACTCTTCTGTCTCAGGCTATTGACACGATTTTGCACCTTTCTGTATGTAATCTCACTATCTCTTATACAAGCAATACACATGCAAATGTAGAATACTGGTTTCTGTGCTGGCTAGGGATATGAAGCCAAATAACTTTGAAATATAATAAATAATCATCCATGGTCAATCTATTTCAGACAACTGCAGCAAAGAAGTCAGTGACTATCTTTCTGTGAGTGGGAGATAATAACTTGCTAGGCATTAAGAACCATCTTAAGATAACTTTGAAACAATAAATATGTAGACCAGTTTTTAAGGCAATATGCAGCAGTCAGCTATTTCTTCCTTCCCATACGTGAATGTCTTTTCCCTTCTCTCTTTATTCTTTCAGATCAAGCCTCTGAAAAGATAAGTTGTGTTTCTATAGTAATCTGAAGAACTGAGTACACAAAAGGGCAACATCTTTCTCAGAATTAAATAGCCTGTTCATCAGCAAGACACTGTACCCACATGTTAAGACACAGTCCTAGTGTACCTTTTCCTGCTGTGTCTCTGGTAATGATAACTCAAGCTTTCAGACCTTGACACTTTATAGAGCATTAGCCCCATGTTGCTTAGAATATTTGCATATGTGCAAAATTACTTTCATACTTGCCCCCACAAAAAGAAGGAAGTAATTTAGAAAAAAATAATGTAATCTAGAAAGAAAAGGCTCAGCTTCCATGTCATCAGTTATGTGGTACTGAAGGTGAGGGAGGATCATCTCTGCATAGTGCAGAGGTCACCTCCCATTTTCTTCAATATTTGCAGGTGCTTTGGTAGGATTTAGAGAGAGCAATGGAGGTCTCTTTGATAAAGGTATATTTCACGCATGGCAAAGTCTGAACAACTGCTCTGAGCCCTTCATTCCGAGCTTTCCATGGGGTCTCAGCCTCTGCTGCACTTGGCTGAATGCATTCAATTTGGGCTGATTTCAGCAGTTAAATGTCATGGGCCTGTGTCATTACTCGTAAACATTGGGTACCAGGGACACAAATGAAGGAGCTGTGGCAACACCAGGCAGCAGGCTGTAAAAGCTGAATAAATTGCTGATAAAGATAGGGAAGACAGGAGAATAATTTTGCCCTTTCCCTTCTAAATGTGTCTTTCAGAGTTACCTATTTATAACTTTTAATATCATTGAAGTGGAAGAAGATTAACACAACAAAAAAAGAGGAGGAAAAACAGAAAGTTGCAACAAGAGGAGACATCCTGAGGTGTTTTGGGATAGTGATGGATGAATACTCCCACAGTACTTGAGCTATTGCAGTTTTAGATGTCAGCTCAGTACCAAACATGAGAAATGGATGTGACATACAGGGAACATAAGTGCCTCACACAGGTGGGAGGAGAGACTGTGAGGGTCTGAAGTGGCTGGAGGGATGGTTCCTTCCCATATCTCCAGTTTGAAGGTACTCTGGCTGCACTTCCAAGAGGTCAGCAGCTCTTATCAAGGCTGTTTCTGGTTCCCAGACTCGTGGCTCCAGGCTGGCAGGCCTTTTCTGTCAGTACGTTTTCAGCAGAAAATTTCTTTTGTTTAGCAGTTCTCCCTTTCTAAGCAGGCTGTCTTGCTGGCTGCTCTCATGAAGGTTAGTTTCTTGTCTTTTTCTCCATTGCAGTTGTCTGCCAGCTTTGAGTCTCTGTTTGGTTTATGGCTTCTCTCTTGTCCTTATCATCCCATTGACAAGGTCCTGGATCATATAATCTTACCAAAATTAACCTTATTATATCCAATATCCTTATCAATCAGTGTGACTGACTCCCATCACTGCCTTATATATCAGTTGTTTAGATTTGCATCCTTGTGCCTTCTTGCTTGTGGTTTTCTCCTTTTTTTTGTGATCCCTTTTTGCATTAGGAAGGCCTTTGGCAAAACAGCCTTCATGGAGCAGACGCTCTCTCCTTCTGCATGCCTTTACAATAACAATTATGATCTTGCTGAGCATTGAGGAACATGCTACCAGCGAAGGGAACCAGTGTAACATCCAACACAGCCTGTACTATTTGCAGGACTTTGATCTTGACACAAAATTTCACCAGAAGCCAGCAGAGAGATTTTAAAAAGGGAATATTATGTTGAAACAAGTGAGTGCCCAAAAGACTGTGAGCTGCTGCATCCTCTATCAGCTGCATTCGAGAGATAACATGGTTGGTAACTCCTGCAAACAAAGAATTGCAATAATCCAGCCCTGAGAAATCAAACCAATTCAAAATCCTCCCCCCTTAGGAAGGAACACAACCTGCTGTTATTTCATAGGCAGCACAAAGAGGGCCTGGCAGTACAATGCACGCATATCTGTTGATCAGTCTGACAACAATACCAAAGCTTAATTCTGGGAGATGGATTTAAAAGTGCAAGATGAGGTGAATCCCAGGATGGCAGTCTCATTCAGCAAATGTCTCCGACATGAGCCTTATTCGACTCTACAGTGACTGTTGTGTCCAAGGACAGACTTTCTCCTCTTACGTCTCCTTACAGCTTGGCCTAATACAGTTGCTGGTGTCTTTACCCTGTCCTAAATGTGTCCCTGCTGTTGGTTTTTTCTGTCTTTGATCCTTTTTAACACAAAAAGCTAAATATACCATTCACAGCCATTGGGACCCCTATCATACAAGATACCCATTAAAGGTAAATGTAAATGGAAAGTGTTGAGGCATCTGCAGCGGTAATCGTTGGACAAAAGAGGTTTAACTGATAGCACTGAAGGATACCAAAAAGTGAAGATTCAAACTCACCGTTGTTTTTCTCCATTCACCTGTCAGCAGTTAGAATAATGAACGTGGAGTGGGCCAGGGCACAGTGAAGGAGAGTTAAAACACCCATTTTCTTTTGTATAAAAATAGAGCCCCAGATCTGCCGTGCTGTCCATACTCCCCCCTGCCACAAGAGCCTGTGTCCACCCCCACCACGAACAACACATGATGGCTTCTGCTCTCCACACTTCTTTCTTCAGAAAATCCTGCCTCTCTAGGGTAAGACAGTCAACATTCTGTCTGTAGAAAGCCCAACCCATTGTGGTTAAGAGAGCAGTGTTAAGACAGCAAGGGCAAAGAGGCACCTGCTACCTTTGCATTAATCAACATTTCAAATCTATCACATGCCTTGAATTAATTTCCAGCCAAAAAGCAATCATTTTTCAAGCACTTGATATCAACCACATGCAGAAATTAGACATAGTTTTGATTGATGATGATTTTTCTGATCAAAATTGTTATTTGTGACATTTTCAAATTTCATTTCAGTAAACTCCAATTTTTTTGTTGACAAAACTGAAGAGCATTCCCTTGGCAATTCCTGTACCACAGAGACCCCACCTAACCTTGTATTTGAATATCATCTCATTGGCACAGTCAGACCTAGGAAATGTCTCTGCTGCAGTCTCTGAGGTGATTATATGGAACAGAAATGTCCACATTAACTCTGAACTCACGAGGATAGAGGAGACTGCAGTTGATGGGACACCCACTAATAGAGCACAGTTAGGTAAGGTATCACACAGTGCAGCATAATTGTGCAGTTCATTTCTCCTTCCTTCTCCTCTCAACCAAATCAAGCTTGATCCAGTCTTGGAGCCAGCTCTATCAGTCCTGCGGCAGCCACACAGGGCTCAGAGAGGACTAATTTAGACTCATCAGTAGAAAATACTTAAAGAAAAGAATTCATTCCTTAGTCATCACTGTGTGAGAGAAGGCACAGAACTTTTCATTTTGAATTGCCCTAAAAATGTGTGATCATTCCCTGAGAAAAGCTGTAATCTCAGCAAATTACCACAAGGCAGGGCAGGGATGTGCACAGTGGCACATTTGGTACATTATTGACTGACTCTACATAAGAGGCTCATGCACAGAGTTCTTACAGGTGGATCTCTCAAAGAACCAGACTAAGACCTCAAGCCAGCATCCAAAATCTCCTGAACACATCTCCTGGGTGCTTAGATGGGCTTCTTCAGTGCCCTGGTTGGACCTGAGCTCTTATACCTTCTCACTGGTCATCTGGAAAAAGGGGAACACAGCTCGGGAATGGGAAGCTTCTCCTTGCACCCTGAGATGCTGTCTTGATCATCTCTATGAGACCAGGGGAAACAGTCCCATAGGAGCAGGCCAGTCAAGGACAGAAAATGGTCCTCCCTGACCTGCTGAAGGACACCTACATGACAGTCACTTGGTGAAGTGTCAGTCACCTTCCCCAGCTGAGCTGTCTGCAATACAGTAGTCACACGCTGAGTTCACCCTCTGATATGGGCACACACCGCTGCCACACTCTTCAGAGGCAATCCAAAGTGATTTAGTATTTAGGAGGCTGTTTGTGGTCTTAGAGGAGTAATTCACATAGCTCCTCCAAGAGAAATAGTCTCAAAATAGATTTGCTTAGCTCTAATGAGAAGGTACTGTTATTCGCTTGCACGTGGTTTCCATGCACTGAAAAAAAGACATTCAGTCTCATTAATCTGCTTTAACTACTTCAGAGAGAGTGAGCCATTTTTCTTTCGCTTTTAGTATTCTCAAGTCTAGGGAGTGCCAAGGGGAATACAGGACAGGCTGACTACAGAGGAGTTATTTCCTCTGAAATCATCGTTATCTGTCTGTCAGGAGTTCTTGAAACAACTGCAATAAATCCTGAATTTTTAATATGGTTCACAAGTTCAGAGACAGAAAAATCAGTGCTCAGACAGCTGGAATTGTGGTAGTTATCTGCGATGTCAGGATACACATGTTTTTGTAAAAGGAAATCAAACGGGAAACTGTACTGAAAAAAAGTGATCAAATATGGTTAGAAGACAAAGAATGACTGCTGGCAAGCAGAGGAAGATGGGTCAATAGAAATGAGTACAAAAGGTCAAGAGAGAAAAATGAGCTCTCTGCCTGATTCCTTATTGTTCTACATCGTAGCCAAATATATGGGTCTATATTTGCCAACACTGTACATGTGAAGTAACATGTATGTTCCCAAACAGTGGAACATAGGCTGTTGTGTTAACTCAAAAAACCAGGTAGTCAAATCCTTGGTTGCAAACACAGTAAATGAGACAGATTTCTTTGGATGGCCTTGCTGTTCACGGATCACTGACTGGGAAATGCTGGTATGGGCTGAAATGTCCCTCCTGGTCCCCTCAGCCTCAGGAGTGACGCACACAGGGTATACGGGGAGGAACGGCTGCTGCTCTGCACGTGTGTTTCACAGCTGCAGCTGTGGCCCCACCAAGGCCAGGCAGTGATAAGGGGAACCCAGGCAGCCCAGCCCATGAGAATCAGCCTGTCCTAAGCCCATCACAGGAGAATGATTAAGCAATTGCCCTGTTCCAGAACTCATTAAGACTCTCAACAGAAGAATGTTGCTCTGCAGTGCTCTGCAAACCAAGGGAGACTTTGCCCAAACGACTTATTATGGATTGTTGGACTGCACTAGATCTGATGGTCCTTAGCAAACACCTACAATGCAAATTCATCTCCACATGATCCTCATTGTGGAGAGGTCATCCTTGCAGGGCACAGTTGCATCTTTGGCTGCTGAAGATTAATTAGGTATTGGCTAAGTCTGTCTGAAACTGATGTAGAAGAGTTTGGCAAGTTAAAACCTACATAAACCCCCTGCATTTCGGCATATGAGAGATGAAAAGCCTGAGTAGGACAATGTCCAGAAAGAGAAGGAGACCTTGGATGACTTGACCTTCTATTTAGACTTTGTATGTTGGGACCTTGACAACATGTAGAAGATTGGTTAGCTGTGTTCACCTAAACAGGGGGTCATATGAAGAGGCAGAGATGACAAAAGAGGAATAAGTACTGCTCCCACTAATGATGGGGGGGAAGGCTACAATCAGGTCTGCCCAGCAGTTTTCCCTGGGTAGGATCTCCACTGCTGTGCACTGTGAAGGCTGCCAAGGAAGGTCTCTCCACTGTGTACAGACACATTGGCAACAAACATCCCCTTGTACAGCTCATTCATCTGCACACAAATCAATGCTTGCACTTTGCCTACAGATAGCTCACATCCATCACAGCAGTGACAGAACCTGTGGCATCAACAGCCCACGAAAAATAGAGGCAGCTAGACGGCACAGGCTGTTGCACAAAATAAAACAAAAACGGTGAAAAACATGGAATTGGTTGGTAGGAGCTAAGAGAGAGATGGGTTAAGTACTACTGTGATTTCTGTTTCTTCACATATACAGAAATAAATAAAAGCGTATTGTGCACATACAGAAATACACTATGTAGATATTGAATTGCTATACAAAACTTGTTAAATGATGCAGATAGTGCAGAACCCCAGAAGAATGACAGCCAATTACTTATTTATTATATTCTAAGAACAACACAATGATTTTTGCAACTCCTTTTGCATGCCATGGATTTTAGTGGGAGATGGAACAGCTTTAGCTGTAAAACAATAATTGCAAACCCTCTCACAAGCACTGACTGTGGATCTGGGGAAAAGGCCCCCTTCTGCCTCAAATGCCCACCTTCTGTGAGAGGAGCTGCCAGTGAGAGCTGCTCACAGCCAGAAGGATGGCTCAAGGATGGCTTCCACACACAGTGCTCACCCAGGACTTCCAGGTGCTCGGTTGCCTGAAATACTGGGTATCTGAAACCTAGTAGGCTGCTGGTAAATGGCAGGTTTCTGGTGAAAACAGGAGTTTGATACTGAAGTGAAAGATGAGGCGGGTGTGTGTAATGACAGGAATTTCTACAGCAGCAAAACGTCCTTTCTGATTAACTTCAGGAGACCAGGAAAAGCTGGCTGCTTCACATAGAGTATGTATGTCCAAATAATAAATAAAAAGCCAATCACTCTTCTTTTAAAATTCTCATGGCTTCCAAGGCCTTTTTCTTGATTTTAGAGTTTTGACTGGTAACTTCAGATCATGAGTGAAAACCTGACTCTCAACTCTTTCATTTGTCCCTCTGAAGCAGAGCTTAGGACACCCTGAGCTCCCATGCAATTGCAGGGGTCATTGAAACCATCAGCCCACGAACAACTTTCTTTGCCGCATAGTGTACTTTTCTTTATCTGTTTGTAAAAACACAACGTGGACTTACAAGACCACCCCTCCAGAACAAAATTAGTGTACCTGAAAGGAAACAGAATGGCAGAGAAGAAAAGCAGTGAGTGGGCCTTCAAAATGCAAGTAGTTTTTAATTGATTGCAAATGATTAAAATTAGCAACACCACAGGATGGTCTGTGGATTCTTTTCCGTTTTGGTGATCTTTTCTTTAGTAGGCTGAGAAACACTTGTCTAAAACCTGAATATACATCAGTGCCACTTAATGCTGTTTTGATTGCTTCCACTTTTTATGGAGATGTCCAGCACATACCTACCAGTTTATTGTGTTGGTTGCATGCACAGAGCCCATGGCAGAGCACTAACAAAGCAAACCACTTGGTAGATGTGGCAAATTCCATGATTGTTGTTACTCACATCTCTGCATCTGCTGGTCTGGAGCCCCAGAGGGTCAGAAAGTCACTGCTGTCATCATGAGTAGGTAAGAGCTGCATGAGAAGAGACACAAGGAGATTGCTCACTGTCAGCATCAGAAGATTCAAAGTAGACTTGAACTGCAACCCATTTAGGTGGAAGTTTAACTATTACTGTTTTATTAATTAGATTTGTAAAATTTATGTTCCTCCTGTCTTTAAGTTCTGTTTGTTTAAAATCAGTTTAAAATCAGCACTCAGATAAGATAAAGCCTCAGGTTTCCAGACGGAAGATTGGATTGGAATTATTTCTATGTTCGTTTGTGAAAGAACCATAATATGATGATGTCCAGCTAATATTGCCCTATTTAATGCCAAATGCAGCTGGCAAAGTAATTTTGTGTCTAAAAGTACCATGGTTTTGTCCTTTGCCAAACATTTGCTGTATTTTTCTGCCATTTATGTGATACCTTTCTTTTTCTAACTACGGCTATCAAAAATAGCCATGAATCCATCAAGTAACCCATATGCACTCAGGATTTGCTGTCTCATATAGCCATTAGCTTTCTTTTCATTGCAAAATTTATTCAAATTTTATATTTAGTTTCAAGACTGTATGCATTTACTATCATATTAGTGGCAGCCCAGTCTGATTTTTGGTCCAGAAAAAATATCATAAACATATGTGATTTCAGTAGGACATGTGATAAGCTGTGGACTCGTATTCCATCTCCTTTGTGCTATTCATGAAACCTTATCCCAATTCAAGCATCACATGTACTTCCTTGCAGATTCCATCTTTGCCCTTTTGCACTAACTTTCTGCCTGCTTTGTCCATCTGCAAAGATCTTTTGTGATCTCTCCCCATTCTGGCTCAATCACTCTGCTAACGTCAGTCTGGAGAAAGTCCTTTCCCAGATTTCTATGGGCTTCTTACCAGTCAGGGAGATAGTTCTGAGAGGATGCCAATACCTCTTGATATCTGCCTGCTTGATCCAAATATTCCCGCTGAACACAGTTAATGTCCACATCTTTCATTGACTGCCAGATACACTGGGTCTGGATGTAAGTGGATTAATCCATGCATACTAAGAGTAAGTCTGCACATTGTCTTCCAACTTTTAACATCCAATTTTATTAATAACATCACAAAGTAATCAAGGTAGTTGATGACTTTTTTCATATCTCTTTGCTCCCATCACCATGATTATCTCGTATTCTGCAGTGGTTCTCCTCACTGTGAATATACGGGCATTATTTTGCACTTTAAAAAGGGCATAATGGTCTTCCCCATATTTCCAGACCTCCTCTTAATGTCTAATGAAGGGATATTGCAACAGAGGAAAAAGCATGAAGGAGAAGAGATGAGATACAGTAAGAAATAAAAAACAGGAGTCTGTTTGCTGGTTTGAGAGTTGAAATCAGGTGTTGAAGGAAGAATTCACAAAGAAATGGAGGTCAGGAAGAGAAAGGGAGTAGCAAAAGTGGGTAAAGAGAGAGTGTGGAAGAACAAAAGGTAAATTAGAGACCCTGATACATCTTCCTTTTGGAGGAAGAAAGATATGTCCCCCAGAAAGAGAGAAAGCAATAAAGCTTGCAGAAAGTCTGATGCAGAAAAAGGGAAGCAGGGGGGAAGAAGGGTTTGTGGGAGAAAAAAACAATCCCATAACCAGAAGTACCATCTGTGTTAGAGGTGCAGGAGAACTGTAGGTTTTCTGTAACCTAAGCATTTTGAGAAACACTGTGGAAGAAAAACTACAGAAGAGAATCACGAGAAGTAGTACTGGCCTGTTCGTCTTAAGTAAAACATCCTTCAGTTAATTGCTCACAGGAAGGTTATTCATCCACCTTGTGAAAAGGGATGTTAAATATTTTGGATGCCATACTTGACCAAGAGTCTATGCTTGTTGCTTTTGAATGCCAGGGATTGTGCCAGATGAATCTTTCCTGCTCTGCACACCTCTGCTGACCTCCACACTGGGGACTGCAGGTCCCACTGCCCTCCACTTGGAAACACGAATTGGCAGCTGAGTCGAATGGTGAGGATTAACATTTTAGAACATGTCCAGGTCCTTGAATTTCAGGAGCTGGTTAGTGAAATGAGCAGGTGTGCAGAGAGCTTACCTAATCCAACTGTACTGCTGATGTCCGCAGAGGTAATCCATCTGGAGAGCTGCTTATCTGGGTAACGGCTGCTACAACCTGGCTCGCCAAGAGAAATGTTCAAAGGGAATCCTCAGCAATGAGTGACCGTATCTTTGAATTCCTGCCAGCTTTCACTCACTTAAGGTAGTGTACATATGTCTTCTTAACTGAGAGGAAAATCTGATTTTGAAATTGCCATGACACCTGGCATGTGTGCACGTTGTGTACAAAAGGCCATGTGAATGCAGAATAAAAATCACAGACCAAGAAGCAGAACACATCACCAGATCTTCCCATTTTGCAGTGGGTACCAAGTTCATCAAGTACTGGCAGCTCCTTCCTGCAGTTACAGCTGCAGTGTGGAGTACCTAGACCTGCCAACTGCAGCTCAAACATAGCTTATAGTCACTTGTTTCAGTGTTGGGGAAGGTTTTTGGTTTGGCTGCTTGCAGTCTTGTTCAAAGCAAGAGATGGAATGGAATTGAGAAAAGTGAGTAAAATGGTTCAACTAACAGAGGATGGAAAAGCTTAACTGAATGAGTAAACTCAATGAATACTACCAAAGACTTCTGGCACTGGTGGGTCTTGTGCTGTGGAAGCCGGTGCTGCCGGCTGATAGAGGAGCTGCAGCTGGAACATCAGCTTTATCTGCAGAGCAAGTTGACCTTTAGTGGGTCACACTGCGGTTTGCCTGTGTGCCCTGTCTTGCATATGTCAAGGGATGAGGGATCAGTTCACCTGCCTTTACCTATTTTTGGCTGCTGTCAAACACAGCAGAGCAGCAGGAGGTGATTTGTGAAAACACACCCTCCAAGCAAGCCACCCTACCAGTGCATTCAAGCTACCACTGCATCCCAGCTGAACTGTCCTGCACCTGCAGGACAACAGGGGAAATCTTCTTACATCCTTCCAGCTCCCGGATGTAGCACCACATCCCAACGCATCCTATTCTGGTACAAGAACTTCACTGTAAGACTTCTCTCAGGCAGGTGAAAGGGCATTTCCACCAGCAACCAGGTGTCCCTGGCACTATGTAACGTTCCAGACAGAAGTGCACCATTTGTCTTCATTCGTACAACAATATGGTTGGTTTCCAATTACTCTGAAGTCCATACTGATGGCTCTACTGCCATACTCAGATCTCCTTTTGTCCCTCAGGAAATTTTTGTCTTTTCTGAATATGACTGCTTCATACAGTGCAGGTTTAATTCTCCATTTCATTTGCATTAGCATAGTACAAAGTGGCTGAAGTAAATCAGAAAATTTAGTCTGTGTCCTACTGTCTTTTTTTCATCTCCTTCTACCTGGACAGATTGCTTATCATGGTATCTATTATCACCTCCACTTTTCATTACCACTTTCTGACACTAGCCAATTTGAAATCTCATTCAGATAAGTCTATTCCCTTTCCCTCACTAAGCTTACTGTGAGCTGGGATGGGTTCATTTCCTTGAGTTCAGCACCCAGAAAGGAACAGTACATTTGGCAATTACAGGAATGGTACATCCCCACTGTCACATCTTTATCCATCATTGTTTAAATAATTTCCTCCCACGTCTTAAGAAAAGCCTACCCTTCTGGAGCTACCCTCACCTGGAAAATGGTTTTTACCCTGCTAGTTGCTGCATTTTGCATGATTCCCCACTAATCTACCTCCTAATAAACCACTTCTGCCTGTTCCCAGTTGTGCATCTGCACCTGCTTTCACCTTCATCCTGGACTATTGCAAGCCCTATCAGTAGTTTCAGGTCTATACTCCTCTCTTGAAAGACCTCTCTTTGTTTCCTACCACCTACAAACCCACCCTAATCATCCCAAAGTCCCCTTCTGGGGCTAATGTGGCATCTGGGCACAGCGCTGCAGCCGCTCCCTCTGACCTCCGTGCTGTGGCTCTCAGACCTTAGGCCAGCCAGAGCTGAAACTCGGGATTTTCTTTCCCATCACAGGATTCACTGCTGCTGTACGCCAGATACAAATATGATTGTTTTTCATGCTATTATACACCTCCCCTATTAATACCTTGTCTCTTTCAAAATTGCAGCTCCCAAGTGCTCCAGTCTATTATGCTTACAGTCTTCCAGGCTGTGCCCTACACCTGCCTTACTCCTACCAAAGCAGTCCCTGGTTTATGGTCCTGTATCTCCTCTGATTTTATACCACTACACCTTACACCATTTTCCCTTGATACAATTATTGTGATTCCTAGGGTTTTGTATCCACAATGCCTTATAAAAATAAATTGAACCTCTGCTCTTTTTAATGCTTTCTACCCATAGGGGAAAGTAATTAATTTGTTTGAGGAGAGGGGTATTGAGGAGGCATCAGCACTAGGTCCAAACACCTCAAACCTAAAACAGATTACACTTTTCTGAAAGGCAGAGAGAACAAAATGTTTCTTCAAGCAGTATTCTGGACATTTGGAGATCAAAGTTAGAAATAAAATTGGTTTGTATGTATTTCCCTTCAGTTTGTGTCACTTTATCAAATATAGTAATTTTCAAAAATGTCTCAGTAATAAATCAGAAATAAAACTTGGGAGAAACCAATGAATCTTCACTTATTTTTCAAAGATGTTTTTAACTGGATAGCATCCCACAGATATGCATGATCTTTCTCTGCATGGATATTTATTACTGCTTCATCTGCCTCATGTGCCTTTTAATAAACATATTAAAGTGTCAGCTAGATTCATTGCATCTCTGGAAAGAAGCAATTTTGCATCCTTCACTTAAAAACCAGTTTTGAAACATCCCAAAGCAATTATTCCTCAGTGAATCACAACAGACAACTTGGTATTGTTAGAGAAAAAGTGCCTCAGGGTACTGCTCTTTTTTTCTTAGGAACCAGAAAAACAGCAATGGTATACTCACACCTCTAACCCCTCTGCTGTCTACGTCTCAACCCAAAGAAACTCTGCTTTTACAGCGATGTCCTCAAAAAGTGTAAAAAGGCAGTTACATAAGAATGCAGGGAAGTATGAAGATAGTTAATGGCCAAACCTACACCAATTTTTACTCTGAATCTTACAGCATTTTATTTCTCAAAAAATATATAGTTTATTGGATCTTTTCACATCAGTTCATCATAACATAATCTTTCCAGGAGGTATTACCTCAGTTGCTTCTCTCCTCTCTCACAGCAGGAATTGGGCACAATTTCATTTGCAGTTTGTATTAATTACAGAAGATGGCAGTACTTAAAGTAATTACGATGCATAGCTGATTGGAAGATTCCTTCATCTTTTATTCCCTCCCATTGTGGCTTTAGAGAGGCTGTAGTACACCAAAGCTAGACTAGACTTTGTGGTAGAAAAATTATGAGCTCTGAGACAAAAAGAAATTTCAGTATCTTCAGGTGAATTAAAAGATTTGGGTTGTATTCAGTATGAATAGGAATGATTCCTTGTATTACTTAATTATGCTAAATGATATTAGATATACTATTTCTATTAGTTCTGTATTTCTGTCCACCTTTTCCAGTAAAACATTTCGGGTGCACTGCAGAATTTTGGAAATTAAAACTGGGAGATCAATCCATCACTACTGGAAACATTGTTCAATGTGAAAAAGGTGTAGGGGAATCACTCCACCATATCCAAAAGGAGTGGGATCATCTGTGCGGATTTGAGGATCTGGAAGTGAAGTCCTCTCTGCCTCCCCCCACCTCGTTCCCTTTGCTCTGTGGGGCACTCAGTACCTCGGGCTGAGGAGCAGAGGAGAGGACGTGTCAGTAGCTGTCCCTGGGTTCCTGCGGGAGAGCACAGTGTCTGTGCTGGGTGCCTGCTCGCTTCTGGGGACTACAGCCAGTTTTAAGGAGCCTTCCTAACCTCAGCAGGACTGAAGCAGTGAAAGAAGTTCTTCAGGATGGACAGTTCCGAAGGTTACAGCCTGTAACATTATTTAATGTATTTTTCTTTTAATTAGCTTTCCTAAATCTACATAAAATACAGGAGATGGTTTATTACTAGAGGATATTTTTCATGTTAGATCCTCTGTATAAAGGGAAACAAAAATTGACTCCTGGGGATCATAAGACTCTTCTCACAACTTGCTGGAAAAATTGCTATCTGCATTTCTGTTCAGAACCTTTAAGATGCAAATTCTGCTGCAAGTGCACAAAGCTTTACTAATGAGTCTGATGCAAAACGCTGTAAGAACCTGAACGACCCAAATCAGAGTTTAGGCTCTTCTCATGTCCAAGGAATAAATCAAAGTATTTGAACTGCGTACGTGATTTCATTATTATTTGTGCCTGGACTTCATTATTTATCTTCTTCAATGCAGAGAGCACATTCTGAGAGATAAAGACAAAAAAAATCTAGTTTTACTACTCATTTCCATGAGAGTTAATAGCCCAGTTACTTCAAAAGAAATGGCACATAGCTCACCAAGCCTGAATTTGGTTCACAAAATGTAAAGTGAAATATGCTTATGCAAAACAAAATCACATAAAAGTCTTAAAGGATGAAATCTCACAGTCATGAAGCCCACAACAGAAGCAAAAATTGAACAGGAGAAATTCTAACTCTGCTACCACAAGATTTCACAATTTTTTGTTAGAAGTGTGGGTAAAGTGATTTATTTCTTTAAGCCGGTTGTTTCTTTACTTAAACCTCCCCAGTCCTCAGTGATAAGCTTGCTGCAAATAACACAAGTGAGAGTGTGCAGATAATATTCAAAATGCTGCAGAAATGGAAAGGCTTTTCTTCTCAAAAGACCTCAAGTTCTTCATTTAATTTTTCGTAATACTGCTTTTATTAAATTATTTTCCATAACTTCCAAGATAATTCCAAAAGGAATTGAGGATGGCAGAAACTACTTAAAGAACAAAGTGGGTAAGCCTACTTTACATTAACCTGCAAATTGAGGCAGACAACCAACAATTTGAGGGAGAAGAAGCAACCTTGATGATCTGCTTATGTGCATTACCTGGTTTTCAAGTAAAGGATATTGTAAAAAATAAGTACAAAGGAGAGGGGCAAGAAGGGAACTCACCTGAAATATTACTGGGGTATGTCCACAGCTGTTGAGCAGATTCCTTTTCCTCCTGAATAGATGCCTTTTTGCCATGTAGGCACAAGTTGGGAATACAAAATGGATTTAAACTTGGTTTAATTAAATCCTGTTCCTGTCAATCTGTCTCCTCTTGAATAAATTACATCATGATATTTTTAATCAAGGCAAAGCCAGGGCAGCTCAGCCCACAGTATCCAAAACCTAGCTGTGCCCTGTTCGTCATTGCCCAGCTCTTGTTTCAACTAAGAATATTTTGAAAATTGTCCTGCCTGAATGGCACTGCAAAGCTTCCAAACACCTTAACAGGAGTCCAGTTTTGCAAAATGAGGCCAAGATTGTGATCAGTGGAGAGTAACTTGCAAGAAACTTTCCCTTTCCACCCCCTCTTGCTCACAGCTGCCTACAGTTGCAGTCTACCCCTGCCAGGCATGAATTCATGCTCCAGGATGCTCTGGGTCATTGCTGTGAAGCTGAAAAGGGCTCACATTATTAAGCACATCCTCCTCCTAGATTTCCACTGACACAGCATTATTCTATCCTTCCAGCATACACCTTTTTTACACATCAGCTGAGCATCAGACGAGCACAAAGTACACGCCATTTATTTGTTCTAGCTATCTGATTCTCTCAATGGTACTGTTCGAACCAATCAGTTCTAGACCAGATCCTATCAGGCACTGCTTCTAGTTCTGTTAACCTGGGTCCTAAATCTTCCATGGCTCTTGGTGTCCTACAGTCGTTGGCCTCCCGACCATACTTGCATGGACCATATTTGGCCCTACCTAGGGTTTGGATTGGGAACTTGACAGTGAAATGATTTATATATAGGCCATCATTTATTAATGCATCCAACCTCCAGCGATACAGAAGAGGCAGGAGATCTGAAGCTTCAGAATGCAAATTTTAATAGGCAAACAAAAAAGCTGATTGTGCCGTGGCATGCTTGGGGAAGTGCTGGTATGCACTCTCAAAGTGCTGATGGGGTGTAAAGGCATTACAGGCCAGTCCAACTTCACCTGGTGGTAAAATTAAAAAAAAGGTGTGTTTCATTATTAAAAAGTAAGTCACAGGTATGCCTCTGTGGCTTGGGGAAAATATCGTCAGCTATGAACTTTGTGTGATTTAGCCACTTTGAAGTGATATTCAGTAAAGATGGTGACAGTAGTGGGAATATCATTTGAATGGTTTCCTTTATTATAGGCAGAAACAAGCGCCTATGAACAGCACGTGGGCGTGTTCAAGGATTTGACAGTGAAACCAGGTAGCTCTTCACTACCTGAGTCTTTTGCTCTTAAGAGACTCAATACACAAAAAAATAACAGTTACATTCTTCTAGTGCCTTTCATTTAGTGATCTTGGAGTGCTTTGCAAAGCAGATTCAGCAGCCAAAGAAGTTGTGGTCCTTCGTGTTCAGTGTTACAAGGCCAATCAGTCTGGGCAAGTCAGGAACATGGTCCCAGGAACTCTGATCCCTGGGGTCTGCTCCAAACCTATGGAGTTCTGATTCATCAGAATAAAAGTCATTATCATTTAACAAAAGCAATAACTATCAGGTGGAGTTTTGCATATACTGAGAAGAGAAATGTCCAGTCCTGGCTGTTTTTTCGTAAACTATTATTTACAAAACTAGACAATTAATTCTACTTTGTTTGGATGTGGTGATGTTAGAATTCAGATACCAACAAGCCTCTCCCATAAATCATTTTGTACATTACTTTTTCATTCCTACTGAAAAAGTCTTAACCCCATACTGGTTTGAAACACTAACTACATTGACTTTATTGATGTAGTTCTTAACTTGAAAAAAAGTTCCACTGTGTCCCCTTGAAGACTCTTTAATAAAAAGCAGCACAGCTCCTTTAGCTTTGCTTTATAGCCTGTTTTGCAGAGCTAGTGTAAGCTTTGTTGACCCGGCCTGAACCCACTCCAATGTAATAATAACCTACTGATGTGTGCAGGGACGGATGTAGTGCTCAGTATTTGAAAGAGTGCTTGTCAAGTGGCTCACACACAAAAAGCATTGGGATTTTTTGTTGCTTGCCTTTTATTGATACAACATTAGGTGTATTTTTCTTTCTGAGACATTTGTTGGCATGAAAATTCCAATTATTGTTTTCATACAGACTCCTGGTATTATTTGATTGTTCCATTTAGCACCTATTTCTTGGGCTGTTTCCTTGATCTTGGGCTAATTATTTTACAGAATTCTACACTGAATTTCCATTACCGTCTGCTGGTGTAATTCAGCTAATGATCCATGTCCCCTGGAAGCAGATTGCATTATTCCTCATTGTTTGCTCTGCTTCTGGCTTTACCATCACTTGCTTTGTAGACTGAGAGCTTGGCTCCAGCACTTGGCTACTGATGAGGGCAGTGACAGTGCAGGTTTAAGCAGATGTTAGATCAGGTTACCTCCAGGAGTACTGGTATCATCTCCTAGCACAACTCAGAGTCGCCTAAAAACTGCCTGAATTGAGAGCAGGCACCGCTGATCCCCCCAGCTACAATTACTTAAATACATGGATTCAACAAAACTGTGGGGCTGGTGTTACATAGCTGTGCTCTAAACGGTGCCAGAGGAGGGAGGATAACACAAAAGTGCACTTCGTGCCTATATGCTACCAATGATTTCTCCTAACAAGACTGACTTGATGGCAGTTTTATACTATCTTCCAGGTGTAAAGCAGTTAAGTGCTGTCAAGATCAAGACCTTATTTTCAAATACTTTTTTGATCATTTTGATGTAAAATCATTGAATGTATGAATCAGGGCCCTTAAAACTGACTCAGAGCTATTCCAGTTGTAAAACCAGTGAGGCAGTAAATAATTGTTCAGGATCAAAATGTCACTTTTTTCTGTTTTAAAGGCATATAGCTTTACAGTAAAAAGAAATAAGCTGGAGTTTCAGCAACAACTGATGTTTAAGCTCAGATTTAGGGTCTATCACAGCTACTCATCCTCACTACTGCTTCTGGGGAGGCAGTTCCAGAAAACACATTGACCATCAGACTCCTGACTGAATTAAAAAAACCTATTGAATAGGAGAGGTACTTTTTCTTACAAGCTGAACACTTGTCTCCTCAGGTATAGAAGTTAATGAAAGTATTCATAACATGTCTTCAGAATACAAATCTACAGCAATAAAGTTTCTCAGAGTGTTTGGTGTTAGTCGCTGGAAGGATTTTCTTTAGAAAGGTCCCTTGATTTCCATGTATCTTCAGAAAGACATACCTACTTTGTTTTCTTCTGCGGTGATGAACATCTGTATTTGGTTTCCTACAAATCAGTTGTAAAGTACCCTACAGGATCAGAAATATGAGGGCAAACACTAGTCGAGACCTCTGGGAGACCCTTCTGAGATGGCACTGAGAGGTGCAACTGTATTCCCCAGGTGATATTAAAAACTCCACAACAGCCAGGGTGAGCCCTAAATGGAGCTTCAGGATATGTACCAAAGCCTTCCCTAGCATTATGTAGAGTTACTTTTCAGAGAAAATCTATGGTGGTGAAAACCCCTAAAAACGGTGAACCGTGGCAAAGAAGGGCACAGGGATGGGGAGAAGGCGTTCTGAATGGCAATGTGGTTATCTCTACAGTGAATACGTTGGGTGTTATTTTTGCAAAAACCCAGTGAACCATCACATACTGCCAGCCCATCCAGGGCATTGCACAATTAATATTTCTTTAGGAGCTGTGATGTATATTGTAATTTATAAAATCTTTTAAAAGGAAGGAAAAGATAACCATTGCACATTCAGTTGCCTGAGAAGGTAAAGCACAGATAAGAAATCAGTGTTGCATAGACGCTCTACAGAGAGAGTGCATCCTGGTCCCAGACGAGCCTGACAGTGTTTGCATTCTCACAGAGAAGAAGAGCTAATCAAAGATGTGACACGGTTAAGTTCCCCTAAATTAGAAAATAAGGAGGAAGAGGAACTGAAGTCCCCGGGAAATTATTTGATACTTCATTTGCACTCAAGAGGCAACCCAACAACTGTCACTGTCACAGGGGGACAGAAATGCAGGAGAGATGCTGATTCCTTAAGATAACACTGAAGGAGCAGAGCACTGCTGATTTGTTTCCTCAGCTTCTGTGCCCCAGAGAAATCTCACAATGACAAGTACAGGGGAAGTTGCTTTTGTTGTTTATTGTTTCCCTTTCAGAACTTGATTTGTAATCAGGAATTTAACCTTTCTTTTATACATAGCTTGTTTCATAAATAAACTTGCCGAGCTTCTGAAGTTGAGTTGAATCTTGTAAAGCTGTGCATGTGTGTTGCTTCAGAGGCGATGAATTCACGGAGAGTGTAGCTTGCAGGCATTCACTGAAGGGGAGAAGGTCTGGAAATTCAGAAAACTGGATGTTTTGCTCACCACCTGGAAAATTTGGGTTTGGGATTTGCAGCAGCATGTGCCACAAGGAGAGAATTGCCACTGGCCAGACGTTACCAGAGAGGAATACAGGGGGGATCCACAACACTGTGGCCTTGAAGATTATTTAATACAAATAAATGTAACAATATTGTTTCAAATGTTTGATCCCATTTAAAGTGGGCATTGAAAATTAAAATAGGTTTGAAGGTGGCTGCATTCTTTCGGCAAGAATATGTGAACCCCAATCCGCTATAAAACAGGGTGAGAGTTACCTGACCTGCGTAGTTCAGGCTAAAAAATCTCCTTAAATGAACTGCATTTGAGAAAACATTTGTCTAGAAAGACCTCTGTTCATTACCTGCAGGGTTCCTGCATCCAGGGATCACAACAGCAACTCTCAAATCCTGCCACTGCTTTTAAGAGCCTAAATGTAGCTGGAATTCATCTGAGTTCAATTTTGAGCCAGTGACTCATCATCTCCATTTGTCTAAAGGTAAGAAGACATCTATTACCAAGTTTCCTTTGGAGTGTAAGTATGGATTGATTGAGTCCTCTTGCAGCTTCCCGTGTGCTAATCACACAGATTTGGGGTGAGGAGTGTTCCAGGTTAAAGCATGACCTCTCCTTTCATTGCTGTTCTGACCTCTACGTAAACCATTTGTAACTGGTTTACACTTACAAATGTAAATTGTAAATGTAACTCCACTAACTGAGGAACCTGCATTACATATGACAGTGTGAAATGACTGGCAAATGCTCTCACTTGTTTTTCTTCTGCGTGTGCATCCCAGAATCCCATCTGTAGAGATGTTTCCCATCCTTCATGTGATGTTGATTATTTATGACTTCAATCTGTAAAATTAAATGTAGTACTAAATTAATGTATCGAGATTAAGTAATATTGTGTAAATAGCATTAATATTCCTTTAAAAGTAAAGATGCAGCTATAAGTTCTCTTTTTTGTTTTTAAGATGTGTGTTGAAGGTTGTTCCAGCTACTATTAGAATTGTTCCAGCTACCATTAGAAATTGTTTTCTGGACTTAAGGCTTTGTCTGTCTCAAGAACATCTAGTACATTATTATAGTGTGTAATTCTCTGAGTGGGACTTTCAAAGACCACAGTCTCTGTAAAACTGATCTCTGGAAGTGGTCCTAGGAAAATGGCTTTATGGAGGGCTCCTGTTTCTTTTGTTGGCATAATGCAGTTAATGCTGGTAGTCCTACAAATCAAATGTAGTGACATTACCCTTCTTCTTTCATATTTTAGTGCCCTCAAAGTTTTTATTGTTTTACCTTGGGATGATATTATTTCTCACTTGTCAATTGAAATTTTATGATGTACGTAGAAGGGTATGAAATGGTATGAAATTTTATTGTGTACATGGAAGGGAGATACCACACATTTAATTTTTTGTCTCTGGTGTCAAGGCAGACAATAATACATAAGGAATCAAATGCTCAGATGGTTGAGAGCCCTTATGATTGAAACTAGTCATAAAATTGGTCTCATTCAAAATGCAAAATTAAAATATTAATGCTTGTGTGTAGATTGGCCGTGCAAAAAGGTAAAATTTTTAGAGATTGATCCCGCATGTAGAAAGGTGTCTGTTGGGCACTTTCAGTAGTATTTAAGAGACTTGTAATTATTAGACTAAACCACTATTAGCCTTTTCAGTGCTATAGTATCATGTTGAGACTATGAGAAGCAGGCACAAACATTGAATGTGCAAGTCCTTCAGCAAGAAGAGGTCATTCTGCTTGTGGTAGTGAGGGCAGCTCCTCTCCCCCTGTCCTGGGGGATAGCAACTTTTGGTGAGGTGCTAACCACACCACAGTCATCTCAATTCACCTGCAGCCTCACAGACAAATAATGTTTGCAGAGGGTGGAGGGAGGCATCTAGACAGCCACTCACTGAAACAGAAGTACACCGACTTCTTATGCGTGAGGACTCTGGAAATGGAGGGGAAATTCACTCAGGGATGCACATTTAAGAAGGCTGCAGAGAAAGAGCTGATGTCCTGCCTGGGAGCTGCTGCCTGCTTTTGTATCAACGAATCTTTTAAAACCTCCAGCTGGGTTTCATCAAACACATCAAAGTCCAGGGCAGTCGCTGTGACTATGCTGGAATTGTATGTGAGTGGCATTGAGAACTGATTCTAATGTCCACAGTCATTCTGGCATTGTCTTCTTTCCAACCACAAAGAAATTAGTAACTGCTTAGGAAAAAAAACAACAAAACTTTTTCAGTCTAGACTTTTTAAGCACTTAAATTTACTTCTAACTAGCAAATATTATTATGTTCTGCTTTCATGTGATATGTAGAAACTTAAGAACAGGCTCTTTTTTTTGGTGACTTGTCTATCTTTGAACAGTTGCAGCAGGGATTTGCTCTTCTTTTAGACTCTTACAAAGGAGGAGTTTTTAGGGTTGTACTTTGCTTTGATACAGTTATGTATTAAAAATAAGATAAAAAATCTGCAACAATTTTGTTTCAGGAGTCACACTGCACAAAACAAAAGTAAGGAATAACTAGAGGAATTTCGGTAACCTTCTCGTGCAAGATGAAATACTTAAATATCATATCATTCAAGGTAGAGGGACATACTTCACCCTGAGAAAAGAGGATCTATCCACTGAATTACTGTAGGAAACATTTAAATCTCTGCTTGAGGGCCAAATAATACCATACGCTGTCCATGTAAAAGAACAAGGAAGAGGCAGCTGATAAAAAGACTTGAAGGCAACCTCCCTGCGGGCAGATTTCTATGTGATCATTCTTGCTCTACTCCTCTGGACAATAGGGAAAAAAAACCCACAGGGGGAGGAAAAAAAAAGAGTGGGGAGAAAAGTTTTTGCCCATCTAAATTTTTCTCCAATTCCTGAAAGAGCTGCCAAAAGGCAGAAAGGCAGCTCAACTTGCTCCTAAACACAGTTTCTGTGAACAGCATTAAATCAGGTAAACAGCTTCTTTTTCCAGTCCTTTTCCTGTCCTGTGTAGCTGTGTCATGGTCCTGAAGCTGACGGCATGTGAGCTGCTCAGTCCTGCAGCCACCACAGCTCTGCAGTCATGAGCCACCCACATGCCACATTTGGGCTTTTGGGTAAGGCAGGTGGCCCACATTAGAGGTGAACAGCTGTGCCTTAGGAGGCATGAGCGGGATGTTTGTCACGGTCAGGACTGGGATCCAGCAGTTCAGGTGGAGGTTCAGGATTTCTGCTTTCTTCTGTAGGGTAACTGCTAGATAAAGTCACAGCCTGATGAGGATGGACAGGTGCCTGCTGATAACTGCCAGACTATGGACAGTTTCTGAGGTGTCTGCAAAAAGTGACAGAGAAAAGTGAAAACTTGCTACACGAGCTCTGTGCCTTCCCTGGGAAATGTTTATGGGTCTGCAAGCTGGAAAAGGCCGGGGCTCTGCTGGAACATGGTGGCTGTTCTGCTGCAGCACTGCTGAGAAAACCATCTCAAGAATCTGCTTCATTCACCCTGCGCAGGAAGCAACAAGCATGGATTCCCCAGCATGCAGCAATTTGAGAGCCACAGGAGAAATATGTGGGAGTGAGGAGGGAATCAGCCTGTTCTCCAGGTGGCAAAGAAAACGTGAGGTGTAATTATTGAGAGGTGGCAGGTTCTGAGACACAGCTTACTCCTTCTCCTGCAGACCTCAGGGACAGCTCAGGTTCTGCTCATTAGGAGAAGGCTGCAGCTTCCCTGTCCTCCCCCAGCTTTCCAGCTGCTCTTTCCCAGGATAGAGCCACTGTCACTTACTGGCTGCCACAGAGGCAGCACAGGATGTGTCACTGTGGCTCAGGGTGTAAACCAAGGTGCTTGTTTGAGAACTACTTGAGTCCCCAAGATGAGGACACCTACTCTTCAAGAAATTACTTTCCTGAGCATCCAGATGGCTGGGAGGAAACTTGTTAGCAGGAAAAGGGTACAGAAAGTGCAGCCCTGGAAAAGAGCAAAAATATCTGAGAATAAGGAAAAGCAAATGTGATGCCTTAGGATTTTAGCTTTTATATTTTCATATGTTTGTAATCCTGCAGTTCTTTACTGTGTAACTCTGGAGCTCCATGTAGAGTGTTAGCTACTGCTCTTCCCATTTTGGTCAGACACAACAATTCCTCTCTAGGCCTAGGAATCAAGGACACCTCACTGTCTCAGGCCCCAAGAAATGTAAACAAAAGTGAGATGGGGGGAGCAAACAGAGAATGGGACTCCACTACCTGAAGCTGTAATTGCACTATTAACCTCTGATATGCAAATGGACAAAACTTATATCTGTCCGAAAAACGTGTGGCTGTCGTCCATCCTGGCTGCAGTCTCTGCGAGACTCCTGCACTGCCCAAGGTGCACCCTGTGAAGGCCTTTCCATAAATCCCTGCCCATTATCCTTTCACTCTGTCTAGCCGCTGCTCCAGGTCAGCCTCTACAAGGCATCAAATGTACCGAGATGGATAACAGCCTAAAAACCCCAACTAACCAACCAAAAAATCCCCACAATAAAACCACACCCCAAAACAACAACAGCAAAACAACAACAAAAAAAAACTTATCATACCCGCTCCCCCCCAAAACCCCAAAAATAAAATAAAAACACCAAAAAACACCACCACCACTGCCTCCCCCCAAAAAACAAACCCAAAATCCAAAAAAAGCCCCCCAAAAAACCAAAACCAAAAAAAAACCAAACAAAAAAACCCGCCCTAAACCCATCAGACTGAAGTCTGGCTCCCCTGCAGTGCACACCACTGAATACAGAAGAGGGACCCGAGGCTGCAGTGAAGCTGTCAGCTGGGTCAGCTTTGCCGTACAGAAGGGACAAGGTGTTACCTAGGGCAACGAAACACCCGTAGCTGCTTAAAACCAAAGCTGCATCTCTGCAGCAGGTCCATCATCCCTGGCTGGCAGCTCTGGAGGTCAAAACTGCTGCTGACTGGCAGCTCATCAGTCCCCAAGGTAGGGACAGGGCTGAGAGCACAGCAGCACTCAGCACTGCTGCCCTTTGAACCAACTCAGAGGTACCAGGATGCATTAGATAAACATCATCATCCAATTTAAGCAAAATAATTTATTCATAAGTGTCTCATGAGAAAGGAAGGCACACCTCATTCAATATTTTATGTAGCTGATGTGGTTTGCAAAGGATTTGTAACTGACAGGCTAGTAAACAACCTTTTTTAAACTCCTGCGGGAAAAGTGGGCAAGTGGTTGCATTCAAGCTCCTGCAGAAAACATTGGGAACCTAGGCACTGCCATGTCTCTTCCTTTTAACAACATGGTATGTTTACAATTTCGCAGAATGTACAGGAAAAGAATAAAAAGTTGGAAGCTGTTTTCTCCAGAAAGGCAATTATGCTGAAATGTGTTGAAAGATGTCATCACTTTCAATTACATTTGAAAGAAAAAATCATAAAAATTCACAGCTGAGATGGAATCTTCCTTATGTTTAATTTCTTACAATTATCTTTGTTGTTGATATACACAGATGTTAATATTACATGTTTATGATTTTTCTTACTTCATTTTGTGCACATAAGGCAGTTCAAAAAGGTTATATCAGCATTTATGAACTGAATTATTCTGTGATTTCAAAATTTTCATTTTTGTTATCCCTGGGCATAAAAATCAATCCCATCACCAATTCTGACCTTGGAGGTGGTGGATTGCACTCTGCATCCACAACTGTGCAACGCAAAGCATAAACAGAATGTAGTAAGGTCAGGAGAAAATCCTACTGTGGAACTTCACAGTTCCTTTTACTTTGTCATGCATCCAGCATTCCTGGAAGCAGACTGAAGGAGAAAAAAATCTAAGCAAGTTCTGTACAAAAGAGTCTGTCTATAAATAATTGGAAGTGTTTTGTAGTGAGGACTGTAATTCCAAGTATGTCTGTTTTATAGAGTAGTTGGGATTTAATTATACTTGTTGCGAAGCTTTCCCAAGCTTTTTCTAATTCTTGAGATTACTGAGCCCATACTTAAAGCAGTAAACTCTGCAAACTTTATAGACTCTGGAAAAGTGGAAATGCTGTTCAAAACTGCTGTGGCATTTTTTAATCATGCTCAATGGATAGACAGCAAATCATGGGTCAGTCAATGGTACAGTCATTCCTAGAAAAAGAATGGGAAATGGGACTTTTTCAAATTAGTGTGTCAGAGTGAGAGTTCCAGAGAGCATTTAACCTCCAATTGTGTGACATTTTGATTCAAAAATTAACATTGTCCAGCATCAATATCTCAGGTACTAAGTTAAGATATGTTTTATTGAGTATTTCTTAGGAAAAATGCTTAAGAAAAGCAGGTGTCTCTGAAAAGTTCTGTAGTGATGAGTGCCTGGCCGAGTACTGATCATTTTTTGTTGCTGTTGTGTTTTAATAAAGTTTGGAAAAATTGACATGCTATGAGAATAGCAAATCGTGATAAGAACTTCTGGAGCACTGTATAAACTGAATGCATATGACAGGGGAGAAAAAACAACAAAACAAACCAACCAACAAACAAATCCTAGCACAGCCAAGATTCTTGCTGCCTTTGAAGGAGATGGGGTTTTACACGACTTGTTTTAACAGAGCCAGACAAAGGTGATGATATTTGTAAACAGAGATTGCAGTTCTGCCTGTGAAGAGGCATTGCATTAGGATAAACAGGGTTGAAAATATTCGTAGGTCATGACAGATCAATCAGGTTGCTGGTGCAGGGCTGGACTGGGAAAGCAGGGACATTTTAGCCTCACTGGAATGGAATCCCTGGCCTGAGCAGGTCTTGGAGCACCCACCATGTTACCAAACAGCTGAGTGGTCCTGGGCCAGATATTTCATGTCGTATGTCATTACTTCCTAGCTGAGGATGCTGGGAGCCAGCCTAGATGTTTCTTCCACCTCAAAAGTCAAAATATTATTTATAAATTGGCAGAGGTTCAGAAGTGAGACAGGCAAGTAATCCAACATCTGAGAAGTGCATATTACAGTAATCTGTATCTTTGGCATCTCTGGCAGCTTGGCTTTTTCAAAGAGTAAGAAGCAACTTGATCAAGGTCTTTATATGGGATGAAGACACCATCTGATACATTTCAGTTTTCACATCTATTAGAGAAAGGTACAACAAAATCTAATACCTGGAAGCCAAATCTAGACAGATAATTACCATTCTATTATATCCTAAATTTTCTGTGGGGTCTCGTCACAGGCTGTCACTAGGCACTTTTCTGGACAAGTGAATCTGCAAAACAGACCTAATATTCCAGTGTAGCATCCTGACTGCAAGACACACATTTAGCTTCTGACAAGTTACTGTCCTTAGTTCTTCCCCTCCCCCAGCACAGGCAGAGAAAGGAGCACCACAGAGGAAACAACCACACTATTTTTTACTCAGATTTGTTTCCATTTATGATATTTGACAGAGCCAAAGCCTGAAGCAGCTTCCCTCTGCCAGGTCTCCCCAGCCCAGGCACACCAGCCCTCTCCATCTCCTTGGCCACAGCATTCCCATGGTGAGAGAGGGGCAGAGGTGCTGCAGGCTGAGAGCGAGCACCTCTTCTGGCCTCTGCCCATCGTGGGCTTCTGCAGAGAGACATCTTGCATGGCCCTGTGCTGAAAATCTCCATGGTACAGCAGGGAAGAGCTGCATGATGCTGATGGCCCTCTGTCCCACCTTCTCCATCCCTGCTGGCTGGAAAGCACCAAGGCAGTGCTGTCACATGAAGGCTCCAGCCCACGGTGACTTCTACAGGACTTTAACAAAACCAAATGAGATTTTTTAGTTTGACAAGGAAAGCGCTCAAACTGTGAATTGTTTTCCTAAATACATATCCTAAAGACCAAGCACAAGTTTTTGGTGAGGAGACACAGCGTTCTGGGTGAATTGTTACAACCTGTGTTTTGCAAATAGGTCTATTGTAGTAATTTCTCAAAAAACCGCATTATGAATCAAAAATCAATTCACGTGTTGAGATATTCATTTTGAGTAATAGTACCAGGGGAATAAAATCAAGCCAGAAGTGCTCTGTTGCAATATTTTCAAAATGAAATGGTCTTGGCTTTGTTATCTAATACTGTTTCATTCTAAAATTGATCTATGTTTAGTGTTAATAAATAGTAAAAATATGTGAAAAGCAAGTAATGTATCTGACTGGGTATTAGTTTTCCCTAATTTATTTTCAGTTTGGCCACCAAACAGGAAAATCAATTATTCTCACAACCCTATTCAGAATGAGTCTCTCTTCTAACATACTGCTCTCCACAGTTTTATCCTCTATTATGGAGACTCTTACTTCTACCAGTTGTATTAACTTGTGGTTTTCCCCACACTATGACTTCTGACATTTTTATTTACATAAGTTTCCTTTAAATTTTTCTGCTGTTAGTTGTGATTGTAATGAGTTAGCCTCTGCTGTAAGTTTCACTAACATAATGTTTATTGCCTCCTTTGGATAATGAAGCTATTAATTAAAATTGTATCTAACAAGGATCCACTGGGTATGTGACTAAATATTGCTCCAACATTGGTTTTGATTATTTTCATTGTCTTTCAAAAGGTTTTCAGCACACATTGTAAAGAGCCTATCCAAGTCACTTCAAAAATTTTGGACAAGATACTATAAAATGCAATATCACATTTTCCAACAAAATCAGAGACTCTTACCACTTCCCTCCTATTGCCACCTAACTGGCAAGAGCTACCTTGGATAAAACATATGCTGTGTAAACTCCCACTGTTTACTGCTATTTGGTTTCATTAGCCTCTTCATGTTGGTGGCCATCTCCATCTATTTTTCCCATCATTGTATACATTGTATACTTTTTTTATGCGGAGTGTAATAATATTGCCTTTTTCCTATTGTAAAAGTCTTGATCCTTTTTTTCAGAGCTATTAAAGTGTTGGCTTTACTTAACAGCTCTTTACCTTGCTACCACCATTAAGATGAAAAACTAGTTCAGAGACATTTTTGGGCCAACTATAATTTCAGTAGTACATGTGAAGTAAATATTTATTCAAATGACTGCTTGGGGCTAGAAAAAAAGGAGGCATTCCAGAAGTCCACATGCATAAGGAGAAGGACCAAAAGTCTACATAAAGTGTTGTCCTATTTCTCAGTGGAAAGGGTGACATTTATAACAGATGACACAAGGACTAAAATTTGGTGGGATTTTTTTTTTGCTTCCTCCTGGGTGTTAAATTTGATCATATTATTAGTGCCATTATCTTTACTATAAAGAGGTGAAATTCCAGGCATGGAATAAGAATAGGTTGAAGACCATGTAGATGAGTTTGCTTATTAGGGAGCCTGCAGAAATTACTGAGAGAATTGTAAATCTTACAGACAAGAGGCTGAGACAATATTACAGTACAAAAGAGGGACAAGAGCTTTTAGAATATTAGGAAGATTATAAAAGATAAATATAGTGTCCGGATTTAGAAAGGGCTGATGGAGGAGTATGAACATGGAGCATACAGCTGAAGAAATAACAGATAGGTAAGCTTTAATTCCTAGAGTAATATGGAAACAAACAATGTTTTTTTATGGATACATGGAAGATAAAACAGGGTTGAGGAACACCTAATACAGATTTATCAAGGAAAGGTCTTGTAAGATTTAATTTGTCCTGTTCTATTGCAGGATAACTTGTAGATAAAGGCAAAGATATGGGTATCCTCTATCTTGCTTCCTTTAAGGCTTTTGATGCCCTCTTAAGTAATATTTTCATAGCCAGATGAGAAAAGGTTTATAGGTGAAGCTCCTGGAAGGTGAATGCGTAGGCAGGTGGCAAGGAACACTTTAAAAGAGCAGCTACTTGCAGCTCACTGATATATTGAATTTGTGTATCTTTAGCAGTTCCACACGAGTCTGCCTTGGGTTTGGTGTTACTCAATACTGTTATTAATGGCTTGAACAGTGAAATAGGTTATATGCTTATTAAGTCACTAGATTATATTAACCTTAGTGAGCTGCAAGCACTCTGGAGACTTAAGCAGTTAAGTACTTAAGCTGTGCCCAGGTTAGTATAACCTGCTTGTCATCAGGGCTAATTAATCTCATTAACATCTTGCTAATGTGACCATACTGCTTGGGGTAGCTGTGATATCCCTGAATGGCACTGCATTATGCCACAGAGAGTCTCTCAAAGAGAGAAATTCCACACTTTCTCTATTTAATCACATCCCCCAGTCTGCTCCAGGTCAAGATGCTGATTTACTGGCAGGTCACTTAGGTACATTTAAACATTTTACCATAAATCCTCCTGGAAACAGCAGACTCAGTTGTGCTGTGTTGTGTAATGCCAGAGTGAATGCTCACTTTATGCTAGGATATCATCTTGCGCAGCATCAAAATCACACACTGCAGCTCCCAAGCTTCCCCTGCAGATTCCTCTATCCAAGTATTGATCAGGCCCTGTGTGTTAGAAAGGTCTGCATAGTTCCTAGTACGTACACTAGAAGAGAGGTAATTTTCCTGCTTTACATGAAAATATATTAGATTGCAGGAGGACTATGATTCTAGCAGATCAATGCCAGAGGAGTTAATATCACCTACTTTTGCCTCCCCGTTGTATAGTTCTAAAATTAGAAGCAAGCAGTAACACTGTGCAGCATCCTAATTGGCTTGTCACTAGGGTAAAGTAACCGGCCAGCTTCTGACTTACCGAAGAACAGAAGGTCCTCTTGATTCATCCCCACGGTCTGTTGCTTAGCCTCTTGGGAATAAATATTTGGAAATAAATGTAATGTGTATTTAATTAATTAGAATTTTAATCTATTTAAAGCATATTTTTTTATCTTGTGCGAGGTAAAATATTTTAGTCATTCTCCACTATGAAAAAAAATTACCTGCAAACATTGTAAGTCACATCCTGATTGCAGTAATTTTACCTTGTTAAAGGCAAAGAATGGGACTTCACTACTGGCAGGTACAATTTTTGAGAGCAACATAAATTTATATTTAGCATCATATAATCCTTATACAGATGACTGAATGTTTATGGTAGTGAAGTTTTAGCTACCTAGCTGATGCCTGGGGCTCTGGAAAGGAAACCTAAAATGCATCTTGTTGGCAGAAGAGTTTATTGTACTTACCTTAGACTAGGCTGGTCCAGAGAAATATAAGTCCTTCTCCACATGAATTTCAGTCTAGGAGACATACATTAACTAAACTTTTATTACATGAAAAACATGTCTAGACAGCAGCCTTAGCTGCACAGCTACCTTTGAAGATGTACAGCATATAGCCTGCAGCATGGTATTTCACAGCACCTTTTGTGTTGAATCTCCTGACCCTCTGGCAAACAGCTGCCGCAGCAAGAGCGGCAAGATTCCGTCACTTCAGGGGGAGTCTCCGGTGGTGTCTCTGAACAGCACAACACAGCAGGGCACCTGAAAGCTCTGTCTGGGTTAATTAGCAGCACTGACAAGCAGGCTATGCTAGTGAGGCAGAGCGCTGTGCAAGGTGGCTGCTGCTGGCAATGAGGTGACTTGCTCAGAGAAGCTCCAGGTGCAGCACCGGACTGTGCAGAATGCCCCTGGCACTGGAACAGAGCTTACTGGGCCTCAAGAGGAGCCATTCCTTGGAGAGCAGGGACTGGAAAGTTTAGCTTCCAACTGGTTCATAAAGTGTTTTATTTTAGACAGTGTGTTTCAGAGTCATTCTGCAACTCCTCCAAGTTAGAGAGGCTTAGGAAAGGAAGCTGAAGCAGGTCTTAGCAGAGTCACGTGTCATGGTGCCTTAAGATCTCTCCTTCCTCACCATGGATCTTAATAACTATGTTCCCACTTTCCCTGTACTTACTTCATCAGCTTCATCTACACTCCCACCTGTTCTCCCCTTCAACAGCCACTGTTCATCCTGCTTTTATGCAGGTGAACCTACCCTGGGTTACAAAGTCCAATCTTCTGCTGTCACTGGGAACCCTGCTACTTAATTCCTTTACAGAGCTTTTCTTTCTTTTCAAGGCTGGTGGGATCTTTTCTTCCTTTCAGTCTTTGCTTCAACCTACAGACTACAGGTATCTCTCACCTTCCTCACATCCTTTTCCTCTCATGACAGCCACTGCTCCTTGCCTGACCACCGTTCTCCCACCTGCCCCCTCTCTGTCTACTGAAGTGGACTTCTGTCATTTGCAGCCAAGCACCTTGATTCAGGGTAGACTTTGGAATATGTGGCTTTTTTCTGATGATTGCACACCATTCCCCAGTGCTTTGGGATATCAAGTCCTGCAGCCTTCTGGGAATGTGGCTTCAAAATGGCCATACTGTGCTTCCCAGCTCTGCCCTTATGGGTGCCCTACAGGACTCCTCCTCCACTATCACCACCACCAGTAGGACTAAATTCAAGAGAAATGGTGCAAATCTCAGCTACTCTCTAATTTTTACAGTAGGCCTATTTTGGACCATTTCTGACTGAAACAGTGATGAGAAGAACAGCTTCAGCAACATCAATAACAGTGATTCTAGCCAGCCCTTTGCTGTGCCTCTCCCACAGTTGTTAACTCTATAGAAATAGAAAGAAATGCCATTTCCTACTACCCAAGAAGGAACATTTCACCAGTGCAGCTGGGTCCCAGGGGAAAGAAAGCCAAAATGTGCAGAAACTATAATAAAATAAGACATAATGTAAAAGTTAATGCTTTGTGATAGACAGAAAGTGCTCACCACTGGCGAGGCTGTGGGTTGCCACAGCAACAGGACTACACACACCAGGCTGCACTTTGGGGCTGCTGGGGCTGCACATTGGGGCTGCTTAAAGGCCATCACCCTGCTGCCCTGAGCAAACACACCAGCAACTGTTTGCAGCCAGCTCCAGACAACATGGGACAAGGGAAAAATTGATCCAGACTGACGCATGTCTTAAGATGCTGTCTACCAGCAGTTAAGCTGTAATCAAGCCCAAAAGACGCATAGGTTATCTCAATCATCAGTGAAATGGCACAAAAATTCCTGCTTGGCCTTTAGCATTGCCCCAGCTTCGGCTCACACTGAATGTTGGACAGCAGGGAGCAGAGTGGAGACCTTCTGAGTTTTCAGCTTCTGCTCTGGATATCCACATATCCCTGGACACGAGCTGGAGAAGCCTCAAGTCTACCATGACTTGCCTTCTTTCTCTTCAAGACCCAGGATCTAGGCCAGCCCAAATTAAATGAGTCTGTTATTGTACATATCTGTATCTGTTTTGTTAAAAGATTGTAACAGTTATATGTAGCTATTTAAGGGGGGGGGGGGGGGAGAGTGAAATTATGAGTTGTTGATAGGCACTGGGTGAACATGGTAGCCAGTGAGTGATACCACAGAAAAATGGGAGGAAAGCCCCTGAGAGGTAAAGCAGTTTATGAACTCTTACATGCAGCTACAGATATGAAAAAACTCCTGGCAGCTTAGACCCCTCTATGAACCAGGGGAAAAAAACTTCTGAGGCAGAGCTGCATTTTAAGAGGGCTGGATGTGAGACACTGCTCAGAGGGGTTGGCAGGAGTCAGTCGTGTCTGAGCAGGGACATCCCTGTCATGGAAGTTTGCCTATGTCTGTGTGAGCCTGTCCTCATGCTCAACAATTTTTCCCAGTTACCTCAACTGTCATCAAAACTTATCATTCATTGTCTGACACCTTATTGCTGTTTATTCATTGACATGTAACTTCCTACTACCCTGCTCCCTCCTCATAGACTTTTTTCGTGTAATTCCTCTCTCTTGATAACTCTTCTCCAACCATGCATTCACCCTTTCCCTTGTTTTTTTTCTTCATTTCCCACCACATGAAAACCAATGAATTCCCGGGTGTGCATTTCTTGCCAGACCTTGCCCATGGCCCAGCAACTGAATGCATCTGTTCTTCTTACCCACCGTGTCCAAGGGTTTCCTGGCACAACACACAGCCTCTCCCCATAGTGCTCCAAACAAAATGTTTAAGTAGTTCTCCACCACAGCAAGTAACTGACATGTTCCAAAGAGAAATGTTGTGATTAGAAGCATTAACAAAATAACTTTTATTATAAGCTTTTATTTTGTGTTTTGTGTAATGTTCTATATAAACAAAAAATGAGCACATTCATGGTCAGATAAAATGATCAGTAGTGTGCTCCAGGCAAATTTGGGGCACAATTATACTTTAAAAGATTGTATAAATTCTCTTTAAACTTGCCTATTTTTAACCACACTTGCACATGAAAATGTTTTAAGAGCAATATTATGGTTGGAAAATGCAATACTGAAGAGGATGTGCCAAAAAAAGAGCTGTCTGTGCCATTTGATTTACATCCCTTTGTTCTGCATTGCACGCTCACATGCTAATTGGTAAACAGGATCCTGCCTTATCAGGTGCGGGAGACAGCAGCTGCTGTCCAGAAAGATCAGGATGATGAGAATCTTGTTTCACCTGTTGAAGAAGCTTTTGGTGAAAATCCTGGCTCAAAAGTCAGACTTTTTTAGATGAGACTAGATGGCAGCCACAGGGCTGGGACCCAGTTAATTTTCAGCGAGAAAAATCGTGGAGGTACAACATTGTTGGAGAAAAAGGATAATCTTCTGAGAATTAAGATGATGAAAGCCGTCCACAAGAGCTGAGGACTATCCCTGCTTCTGCCACAGAATTCTTCTGTGATGCCAGGCACAAGGCTTAACACATTTCATAGATGAGCAGCACCTCAGTATGGCTCCTTCTGAGGCTTCATTTTCAGAACTGCTGCAACCAAAATCCATGGGAGGTCTGCTCTAAGAAAGAAGGTCCCAGCTGCCTTTTAACTATTCCATCCAGAATATGCCAACCTTCCATCTCATAGAGACATCCTATTTTCTAATGCTATGAAGCACACATATAATTGTGGTAAGAACCATAAAAGTACCTCCTAAGCCTGTCTTCGGGTATTCTGAAGAAATTGTGATACCAAAAAGTGAGACTAGAGGATTCAAAGCTCTAGAGAGGGACACAACCAGAGACATTCAGCTGCCCCCAAAACCAGACATCTAGTACCACTTTCCCATTTCCAGGGCATTAAACTGGAGGACTCATGAGTATCACCTAAAGTCCATGTGAAATATGTACCCTTTTGGTGCTGGAGACCAGAGAGGACATCCTAGGACAACCAAACCAATCACTGCCAGGCACAGGTCTTTTTTCCATAGTCTTTTACTCAGCTTTTCAGCAGAATCCTAGTTTTTTCCCTGCTTCTGGCCTTTCCTTGTCTTGCCCAGACTGGTTCCCTCATTTACCTACCCTAGTATGACTCTTGTTCCCCAGCTTCTTCTCCAAACTCAGTATTTTGTCCTCATCAACTCTGTTGGCCCATTTCTTCTACAAGCAACTCATTTCTCCTCTCCCGACTCCTTCCCAGATCCATAGCTCTTTTTCCTGCCATACCAATTCTTAGGTTCATCTTTATTGTATGTGTGCACATTTACATGCCCACTACCACTAAACCTCCCATTTGGCCCAGATCCCTTTCCCACTACCCCCTTTGTTTTTTTTTTTAATCTCACAGAACATCCTTCCCAACCCTCCCTCTGACCTCCATTCCTAAATTGTCTTGGGCCACTTCAGGCCTCCTCCTGCCTTCTCTATCCGGCTCGTATTGTCTGCACCTCCATACTCCACGGCCGCTTAGAGGACAGCGAAGAGAGGCATCCCGCACCGAGCCCTGGGGCCTGGCAAGCCTCGGCCTGGGGAGAACAGGAGCGAGCACCGAAGAACCATCACTCCTCCTGGTGCTCGAGGCTGGAACAAGTTCAGCTCTCCTCTGAAGGCGGCATATGAGCAGTCCGGTCACGCGCAGCAGCTGCAGCAAGAGCACGACGAGGCAGCGGAGCTCACCCGGGCACCTCCACCAGCACTGGACAAAGCGCACTCGGTGTGAACCAAATCTCCAGGAATTTTAGCAGTACTTTGCACATTTGGACCCACCTACCTAAGAAAGCTAGGCAAGTGTGAGTATTTGGGGTCCACACTGCCTATGCTGCCTGTGCCTAAGCATACCCATGCCATGTATGCCAAGGACAGTGCTTCCACGGCCTGACTGCATGAAGACGGCTCCCTTTGTGCTCCCACCCTTCGGCCACAGCTTCCCAAGCTCTGACTGTCCCCGACAGGAGCGCGGCGGTCTGAAACTGCTAGCAGGTGCTGCCCCTTCCTAAACTCCTCTGCAGGAAACTTGGGAAGGGCTGGCGTTGCCGCTCCATTGGGCTGCGCCTGATTTACTGGCGGTCGTGGAGCAGAAATCAAACTTTGCCTGAAACAGTTGAAAATTTAAGGAGTGTCAGGAGTCATCTCCACAAGAGTCTCTCTCCTTCCTGCTGGCGCCGCGGAGCGCCGGTATTTAACTGAGCGCGGCCCCTGCCGGCACCGCGCGGCAGCCGGACCGCTCGCTCTGCCGAGCCTCCCGTCGCTTGCTGCTGTGAGCTCGGGCTCAGCGCACAGGTCGGGGACTGCAAATCCAAGTGTCACTGGCACAGGAATGGTTATTACCAGATGCTAATTGCTCGTTAATGTATGCTAATCACTGCTGCATGCCAGCGCGTTCAGTGCACCGAGTGCCAGGCAGAAGGCACTCGGCTGGAGCGGAGCGGCTCCTCTCCTCTCCTCTCCTCGCAGCCTCAGCCCCGCGCCGGGAGCCGCCACCGCGCCCCCATGGCTGCGCTGTGCTCACATAGCGCTCTCCTCTGCGGCCGCCATCCCGCTCCCGAGGCGAGGAGCGGCCGCTGGTGATTCCCGACTCCCCCGAGCTCCAGGCTTTGCTCCGCAGAGGTTTCCTTCAGGCAGGAGACAAGCGCCTCCGGCTCCCCCCGCGCCAGGGCAGGCACCGCCGCTCACCAGCCGCAAGGGACCCAGCAGGTGCCACTCCCGGCTGGAGAGGCGATGATGATGTTTTGTGCGGGGACGGGAACACCACACACACGTTCTAAACTTTAAAACCCGCTGCCTGAACACGTCTCCCAGGACGCGCTGCATGAGCAGCGCCGGGAGCGGGTCCATTCGGCAGCCGCTGCCCCGGCCCGGAGAGGCGCCCGCGGGCTGAGGGGAGCCGCACACAGGGCTCGCCTTGCCCGCCCGGGGAAAGGGCGCCGGCAGCCCCTTCGCCCCCGCTCGCCGCCGCCACCCCCTACGCCG
>VWPU01021804.1:0-61852 GCA_013398955.1 Callaeas wilsoni | reverse complement strand
CCAACCCCCCTCCCGCTGTGAGTGTATATATGTGTCTCTAGATATATATGTAGTGAGAGAAATAAACACCCTTTCCCCTCTTTCCTATTCTGCTTGGTCCTCCAGACGTCCAAATATTCCCCGTCGCCTAGTAGCCTAACTTTTTAATCGACTTTTGCCTAAAGGAGCAAATCACACGTTTATTTGGATAACTGTATGGTGTTTTTTATTTCATTAATGGAAAAATAAAAATAGAATACAACTTCCTAAAAGTTCTCCTATCCTCACCTTCCCTCCCCCCTCCCCGACCCCCCCTTCCTTCCAGGGCATAGTCGTGTTTGAAAAATATGGGTGTCCTAGTTGATCGAGATTAATTCATAAAAAAAAATTCTTCGGAGCGATTCATTAAATGCTCTGTAATCGTGAGCCTCGGTTTATTTCGAGGTGGGGAGGGTGGGATTTACTGGGATCACCCCATAAATAATAGGGAGGGAGGAGGAGGGGGAGGTGCACGGATCCGCCGCGGTTTGGGGGAGACCCCAGTTAGCAGGAGATGCACCATGGAAGCGCTTGCCAAAGGCGCCTCCCTCCCCCCTGCCCACTTCCAACCTGATTTTAAGCAACTTGCAGTCCGGTGATATCTCCAATCACTCTTTCCGCAAAAACTAGTGCCCCCGAAAAGGGTAAAAAAGGCAGAATCCGAGGGAAAACCCAGCCGAGGCGATGCTTTTGGACGAGGTGAATGCAAGCGAGCAAAGCAGCATCAGCACCAGCTCTGTGGTTCTGAAACTGCCTTGTGCATGCACACAGCACTGAGAGCATCTCAGGCAGGAGTTAGGGAAGCTGCATTTTCCCTCTCTTTGCAGTAATTACTAGCCCGGATTCCGTGGGCAAGAAATAAATAGCAAAGAGAAATCCTCCCTGCTTGCCGCCCCCCAAAAGAAGGAGCGATTAAGCGCAGATCTGTCCGTGCAGATCAGCCTCGTGAAAGAGACAAGATCTAAGCAGCAAGTTGGTAGCAGAGTGGCCGCTTGACGCAACACAGGGGCCTATGGTTCGCCCGGCTGTAAAATAAAAAGGAGGTGGGGGTGCGATCTAATGTTTCAGCTTTTAGAAAATACAAGGGCTCTCCCATCTGCCCCCCCACCCCACCCCCCCCCCCCGACAGCGGCACGGAGGGAGATCCGGCTGAGAAAGGGCTGATCTTGCATTTCAGGGAAGCCTGCATTGGAGAGATCGGGTGAGGACCACAGCCTAAGAGTTAATATTTCTCGAGAGATAAAAGATATTTTGAAGACCTGCTCGCACTTTAGAAAAGAGTAAAAGGCCGGCTAAGGGACAAGTGAGGAAAGAAAGCAAAGCAAAAGCGCCTCATTGCTCCCTTCCCTCTTTTCCTTCTTGCTCAGGACACGTAGCTTAAGCACTAGCTGACTTGATGAAAACAAAGGTGGAAGGGTCACAATATCTTCTGAGTAGACTCGCATTTTCATAATTATTTATTCTCTTCTATTTAGAGAAAAAAAAAAAGACATTTGTACTTTCTGGTCGCCAGCAAACATCTTTATGGGGGTTTTAGTCATGCGAGCATATTCTAAAGGCAGAGACAAGGTAGAGGGAACTTGGAAAAAAAAGAAGAGAGATGTGATAAGAGGGATCAGCCAAGCTAAGGCTAAAAAAACATCCTCTCTGTTCCCTGCCTACTGTCGTCCCTCAAGAGGATGGAAACCAGAAGTGATTTGGGGGGGCAGCTCAGGCACGAGGGGAAATCCGAGCCACGGTGGTGCAGCTCCCCGTCTCTCTACCTTGCCAGCCAACTGTTGCTGCCATGCTCAGGGCTGCGGCTGCTGCGGGCGGAGCGGGAGCCGCTCCCTTCTGCTCGGGGGCTGCCCCTGGCCGGGCTCCGCGGCCGCCGCAGCTCCACGGGGCGCCTCTCGCCAGCCGCCCTGCCCCGCTCCCTGCCCTGCCCTCGCTCCTCGCAGGTTCCTACCCGCTGCAGGACACTTGGACACGTCGGGCGGTCCGGGCCGCTGCGGCGCCTGCCGCATCCGACCGGGCACCCAGCCCCGGCAGCCCCTCCAGGCTGCCCGGGGGAAGCCCTGGCCCTCTCCTCCTCCCGTCGGGCTCTTGCCCGGCCCTGCCAAGGCGCGTCCCGGGCTGGCCTCGCCTCCCCCGACGTGCTGTGCCGGGTCTGGGCCCGAGGCAGCTGGAGGGGCTCCGCTCTGGTACTCTGAGTGTGTGTATGTGTGTGTGTGTGTGTGTGAGAATCCCCACGGGTGATAGGGACGTCCGGGTGGGGCCGTGAGCCAGTCTCCGCTCCTCTCGACGCTTCAGGGCAAGCCGCAGCCAGGTGAGTCGGGGAGGAGCGGAGACCCCTGAGGGAGCCACTCCGGCGCGATTAACCCTCCTCTCCCTCTGCCTTTCCCCCCAGGTGCGGCCGCGCCGTGGAGGCCGCAGGTGCCACGGGAGCAGCGAGGGCCGCAGGCAGGTGAGAGAAGCGACGGGATTTCCCCACAGCCCCGGGGATTCCTCACACCGGGCCCTCTCGAAAGCTGGGGAACCGTCTGGGTTCCCGGCTGCTGCCGTTCCCTCAGACCCCGGCGCTGGTCACAGCCAGGCTTGGCCTAACACAGCACTAGGCCACAGCTGCTCCCAGACCCCCAGCACGGACAGGGCCCCAGGCAGCACCTGCTGGCCCCAGGCACAGGCAACAACCTCATCCCCCATGGGAGAAAGCCCAGGATGCTGGAAGGGAGGTCAAGGCATTGAAACAGGGGGGCAAATCCACGTAAAGTTGATACAAATTAGATATAAACAGGCCGTCGTGTTGATTTCTAGTGAAACCTGTCGTCTTAAGAGGGTGGGGAAGGAAAAAAGTTAGTGAGCATTGCCTAAAATCTCCTTACATCCCTCTCTTTCCTTCTTCCTTCAGTAGTTAACACTCTTCCACTTCATGGTTAAATGCATTGTCCGACATTTGCAGTTCTCGTAGTTTTTGTCTGGTAGATTTCTTTCTTTTTTCTTCTTTTTTTTTTTAATCCACCATCCTTGAGACAGCTAGTACAAATTACTGTCTACCACTATAGTCGTGAGGTAGAAAATCGAGAGGCAAATTAATTGATAGCACATGTTTTAAAAGCAAAGGGACCCTCTCCTAGTAAAACAACAAAACATATCCTTGTTTCAGTCAGGTTTAGCTATTGTTCCCTGCTCTGTTTCCAGACGTGGCAATTTTAGAGAAAGACGAAGTACATTCCAGTTACAAAATGAAAAGTTTATAGATAAGTAACTACAGAAAAGTCTTTTTGTATTTTGAATTTTAAATTCATTTTTCATATTTTAAATTTTAAATTCAATGTATGAGTAAATGAAATACATAGGAAGGCTTTCTGCAAGAAGTCCATTTTTGTCTTTTTATTTTGGCATCTAATTTTTTGATGGACATTATCTGCCCACAAATTGCAGTGGACGATTTGCTGTAAAACAACAAAAATGTCTTCCTTGAGAAAGCTGCCATTATGGGCAGATGTCTTCAGAGGTTAGGCGCTCCTAACCTGCCACCTGACTTATGTCAAGCACTCCGTTAGGACCCATAAAGCTTAGCAGTGCTTTACTGGTATCAGCTTGTTTGCCACCAAAGTAGACAAACTCTGCTTACTTAAAGGTATGAAAGAAAAGCAGCTTCTCGTAGCCAAAGATAGGTAGGGCCTGCTAGAGCCTCGAGTACCTGCAACTTCTAGACCAGCATTTAATCTCCCCCAAAAGAGGATGTATCAAATACTAAACTAGTACTACTCTTGAGGTTTCTTAAAAGGTCAAGGCATACATTGCTAGGAGCAAGGGGTCAGTGCATGTTAATTTATGTCTGTTACTGCACTTAATACAATTATATAAAGGCTAAGGGCCTATGAATAGAATTGCTGCTTAAGGCCTCCGAGCCTCCTGTACTCCTGTCAGTTAAGGGCTGAGAAATACCTCCAACCATCTGTAAAAAATTGCTTTGTGAATATGGGCCTCATGAAATAATGATTTAATACTCTTACCCCACCCTCCTTCTACCCTTCTTCTCCCCCAGTTTTTATTAGAATTTGAGTCTTTTACAGATCATCTGCACATCAGTTCTCATTCTTTCTCTTTTAGATGTGTTACCACAAATATATTTGGCTATAATATTTGCATTAGCTGTAGTGTGCTGCCATCTCATTTCTGGATATAGAGATTGCTCTTATAAAGGACTCATGTAAATTACCTTTCATTTGTATTATTATATTTTCAGACAAGTTGTGTAGTGGCTGTTTTTCGTGTAACTTTCAGTAACTATCAGGCCTTGTTGAAACACTAGATGTTTTTAAATATATATCTAAACGGGCTTTTCCTATAAATTAAAATAAATATCTTTCATCTTTTGTACTACAGGGCAGGTTAATTTGGTTGTTATCATGTTGTTGCCCCCTCTTGCCCCCTGACCTCCCCCCCAAAAAAAGGGATGAAACAATATTATTTCTCTTTCTTTTTCTGAAATATTTTATGGGAACTAATTATGGAATACTAAATAGGGTTTGTTGACTCACTGGCAGTGTCCACAGAAGCGTGTTTTGTCAAAATGTTCCCAGTGTTGTCATCACTGGTTTAGCATGACCAGTGGAAGTGCCCTGATAACCAGTTATGCAGGTAGTAGTGCTTGCAGCATGCTTAGCTGACACTGCGTTTATCTAACGTAGGGAGTAGGAGAGTGAAACCCCAATGAAGCCTAATTAGCAGTAGAAATGGTAGGAAAGGTTGGCAGATTTATGGTACTGCAGACGTGATATGTAGTCTGGGGAAAAATACAGGATACAGACTTACCAAAGTTCAGAGAGGAGCACTGCAGCAGACAAACTTCATCTGAAATGACACCATGCTGTTTCTGTTTGTAAATATAATCCATTTCCATTTGTAAATATAACCAGAAAAGAGCAGCATTGTCCATGGACTTTGTCTGGAGCAGGGTGAAGAAGCTGCACTTTATCTAAATACATTCAATCGTCTGTGTAAGTGACCAAGTACTGTTCAGAACAGTACACAGAGGCACAGAGTTGGCTGCATGTATGCACAAAAAATACATACGCATATGAATATAAAATGGAATTTTTTTCTAGTGCTTTTTTAAAATTCTGGATAGTCAAGCTTCTTAATTTGTAGAAGAGAGTTACAAAACTAGTCTCTGTGAAACTCAAAGTTTCCACTTAAATTAGGAAGTGCTACCTGTGTTTTGTAGCATATTCGATGCTGTTGTTCAGATGGGTTTGGAAGGATGATAGAAGGTGCTTTATTAATTTTTCTATGTGCACATGGAGAAATGCATCACAGTAGCAGCATGACATGAGTCTCATTTCTAATACATCTTTAGTCTCTCTAGAACCTCTCTGGGGTTAGTAGACACCATCTACTCCACATGGCCGCAGTCTGAACTCCAGCACAGCTCCAGTGCTTCCCGTGACCCACGTTCCTGTCTGTGTGCAGGTAGTCATGGGCTGAGCTGTAAGTGTGGTGACAAGGACGTGCATTTGGGCACTGGTGGTACCTGTGCTGGTCACCAGGACGCAGCATTAACTTCCGTAGGAGAAAAGAGATGATTCCCTCAAGTCGAGCCAGAGGAGAAATGTGACCCCTGTGTTTGTCAATGAGTTGTGGTGTTTTTAGTGCTAATGCCTAGCCACCACGTTGTTCTCTTCCAGGCAGGCATAGATGGGAGACATGTGAGAGGAAAAGAGAGGTGAATTTAATTTTCTGTTTATTTTATTAGAGGATTCCTTTATCCCCAAAGCTCCTTCTCTGAATTTGACAAATCCATGCTCTCCCACTGCAGCAGCTCTGTCTCCCAGGAGCTGGCCAGGCTGTCTTCTGAAGTCGCCCTCTTTGCTTGCCAGTGGAGGTACTGAAGGGGTTATTGTCACCTTCTCCCCATAGCTGAAAGTGGGCAAGTAGATTTTTAAAAAGGGCTCAGAGAATTGTGAGTTTCTAGGCCGAGAACATAGTAAACAATTTACTAAGAATAAATTCAGGGTGGGCCCTGGAAAAGGTGCTCCATCATCCCTTATTTTCAGCAAGCTATAAGTAAACAGCATGGGACAATGCCATGCTAAATAACGTAAGTTATCATGGGCTTCTACCCGAGCGGACAAGGTTCATCTGCCTGGGAAACCTGAAAATTCTCCATTTGTGTGCAAACCTCTCTGAAAAGGGGAGTTGCAAAAAAAAATTTTTCTTCTGAAAATTTGATTGTTTTAAATGAGGCCTTTTCAAAATGACTGCATGGTTGAAGGAAAAAAATGGAAAGCAGTGGGACACTGCCATGGAGAAATTGTATGCTTTTTAAAGGATGTGATTCTTCCATTTTTGTTCTCTTCAAATTATCTGCCCTCGTGTGAATGTTTTTACCAGACAGGTGTGGGAGGCAGAAAGCACTGCCGAATCAAGACCCACCACACCCTTGAGTTTATAGCTTTACTGAAGCAAATAAGGTTATTTTCCAACAGAAGAGTTGGGACAAGCACCGGGAAAACGTGCTGTTGTGCAGCTCGTCACAGCACAGTCTCAGCTGTACAGATGTAAGTCAGCCCGTGCTGGTGTCCACCCTCACTGCAAGCAGGAGGGAAAGGAAGAAGTGGCCTAGAAGAGAGGGCGTTTGATCTTGCACTGAGTGGATGGCACATAGTGTCCACTCCGGAAAAAACATCAGCATTTCCTGGGGGAGGAGTGAAGACAAAAAAGGCCAGTTAATTACAGAAGGGCTGGGGAGAAGTGGCTAGCAGCCATGACACTATCAGTTATTTAACCTCAATATATAGAATACATAGTCAGCAGTGTTAATTTAACAGAAGTACCGTGAGCTGCAAACACCCAAAGAAAGACACAAAAGCCAACACAGAAAAATCTCAGTGCCCTTGTCTTTCTCTTTCTGGAAAGTCTGGCTGGGTGACTCAATAAAATTCTGCATGTCTGGTGTAGCTGCCCTTGTCCTTAGTGACAAGCTGATGCCAGGTCTCTATCACTTTCTGGTTTCCTTTCTAAATCTTTTTAATTATATTGTTATATTTTAGTTGCTTTTTCAGCATGTGTTCACATGCTCTGTTTTGTCACATTAAAAATGCCCAGTGATTTAAGAAAAGACCTATCTGTCTGTTAAGAGGATGTGAGAAATCCTGACATACCTGTTAGAAGTTCCTGGCCGTGCCAGTACGTTTGCCAGTTTTGATGTGAACATACGCTCATTGCTAATTTGCTGTTTGTTGATTCGTCTCCAGTGCAAGGATGGTGCAGTGAGGGGTTCCCTGTCTGGGCACAGTTCTCAGCCTTTGTCATAGATCTGCTCCTGTGGCCTCTTGCTTCTCAGAGAGTCTCCAGCCCATGTGTCCCAAGCGTAAGGCCAGGCACAATTCCTGGTTGGAAAAGAAATTGGATTTCTTCTCAAGGAGGTAGAAAGAGAGGGACAGGTGACATGACTTTTGGGGGGTGCTGTTTTCTGACAATATATTTGGTAACTCTCTTTTCCTTCCAAATCAGGATTTATGAAGCCAAAAGAGAAACAAATTAGCAGAGTGACAGGTAGGCTTTTAAAAAAGATCTGTCCACTGTTGATTCCCAGACTCACCCTCGTCAAAGCAACGCTTCTCAGTCACTCGCCTTACTCTCACAGGAACGTCTGCTGGGGAAGCATGATATGACACAGGTAGAGAAATGACTAAACGCAAGTCATGATGGGAATGTGGCAAGACAGTTCTCATTTTTCCTCTTTCAATCCTCCCTCCTTTTTTTTTTTTAAAATTTCCTGTTTTTCCCCTATTTTTATTTCATTGTTCCTTCTTCTTTGTCCTGGCGCAGGCACATGCATGCTGTCTCTCTGTTTTCCTTCCATTGTATCTCCCAGATTTTCACCCACCTCCATGGACACCTGTTCCTGGAAAGGGCCCTCAGCTGATTCCCCTGCTACACTGCCCCTCCCACCTTGTTTCCTACAATGCACACAAGATGAGTGCTCCTGGTAAACACAGGAGGTGAGAACTGAGAGTCAGGGCAGAAGGTAGAGGAGTGAGCCTGAGCAACCTGTTCAACAGACGTGATCAGTAGCTGGCTTGGCCACTGTTCTTGGGCACTGGGACGTTTGCAATGTTCATCATGGATGCAAAGTGCACAGACATCAGGGCCTGTCAATGTAAGTGTGAGAAATCTTCCCCTCACCTACTGAGTTTGGTGTTAGGGTTCCTCACCTTGATTGCTCTGTAGGTGGATTAGAGTGGTGTGTGCTGGCTGTGCCTGTTGTACAGGGCTGATGTGGACTTTGCAGGCAGTTTAGAAATGTATTATCCATCTGCAGTATGTTGCAGACGATGATGGAAGTTACAAGGCATAGAGGGGAGCACATGCTCCCTGCTTTATGACAAGTTGAGGCCAGAAAGGATGGGAAGGAAGAATCCATTACACAAAAATAGGATTTATTGATATGTATTACACATTTTTATATAGAGTTTTGTAATTAACTGTGTGTGCGTATGTTCATGTGCATATGTTTTTATCACGCAGTTGTAGCAAAAGGCCAACCTAAGTGAACCGAATTTAAAAAAACAGGAGCAATAGAAAAACCGCAACTTCACAATACTGATTTTTACACTGAACTGTTCAAGTCCATATACTGGCAGCCCTCCCACACCTTCATCTCTAGGCTTTATTAAGAGGTCGAAGGACGCATAGCGTGACTTAAAAAAACCAGGGTGCCAAGTCATGCAGCTGAAACATTTGGGAGCTCTGCTCATCAGGCTTGCAGTATAAGGGACATTATGTTGAAGACTGACCCTCAAATTAATCTTGAAGGACCTATGGCAATGAATTTTTTAAGTCCCATGTTTTACTTTAAAAAAAAATTAAAAGTATGTTTGTGAAAGGGAAAAGAAAAAAACTCCAACTATCTCTTGGGTTTAAATTAAATTAAAACACTTTATAGTTAACGTCAAAAACCAAAAGCAACTGATTTTTGTTAGTGCATGAGAGCAAGATGGCAATATGGCTAGAACAGAAAGATACAATTGATCTTTTAGGTTGTTGGTTTTTTTTTTTTACTGGCCAAACTGAATGAAATGCAACAGTAAAGAGCCTATAAAATGGGAAAACAGGATTCTCTTTTTTTTTTTTTTTTAGTTTCTTCAAGTGCTTTCTGGTTTTGCTCTTTTAAAAAAAATTAGTATCAGAAACAATGACCTTTTTTACATAATAATTTTAAATTTACATAATAGTTTTAACTTTTTATAACAATTATACAAGGTGCTTTACTTCTTCTTTAGTTTTTCTTACCCAGTACTTGTGAATATATAAGTCTTTGTATGTGTATGGATAGATGTGTATGTGCACATGTGGACATATCCTCAAATACAGGTATATGCAAATCCTTAGTAAAAGTAAGAAAGGCAAAATGTGATCCCTTTCTTGATAGGTATAAGTTTTGGAAAAAACTGAAGATGGTTTACTGATCCAGAGATTTTAATGTACACTAAGAAAATTATAGTTCATTTCATAAATGTTTACTAACTTTTTAAAGGCCTATTCAGTATTAATTATGCTGAAGTACAGGGCAGACAATTTTATTATATCACAGTTTATGGAGTCGAGGACATTTTAAAAAATAATGTTTATTGACCAGTGACTGCCTGCATTTCTGCAACTTCCACTCAGGTGTTTTTTTAACACCTATTTTAACTATTTAGTCAAGAAAATATTTTCTGGCTATTTGCATTTACCAGCAGTCTGTTGCAATTCAGAGCTTGGTACGTAGCTTGCAAACCCAGCAGCTGTTTCTTGAGAAAAGTAACTACATCCTGATCCAGCAAGGGCTTTCCTCTTCCAAGCAGACTTCTAACAGGACTTAGCCTGACCACAATAGGGCTCCTCACAGCAGTAAATGCCGCAAAGAGACGCAGATGCTTGCAGGGAAAGGCCTTTTGTTTTGCACTACTGCATCTGAGATTTTTTTTCTCTTCCTTTTCACAATGGGTAAAAATATCTTGCTTGTGTTGCAAATCAAGCTTTTGCTGAATTGTGCTTTACTTTTAATTGTCCAGTTACAGAAGTGGGATAAAGACCTTACAGCCCCCCCAAAGAAGCCTGGTCTCTGTGAATGTCTCTTTTTTCTGTCAGTTTGAACAGTTTCCATAGGATGTAGTTCTAACATAGTGTGATTGGCTATCTGTTCCCATGCTTGGTAAACCTATTAGCAATAGACATTCTGGCTTTATTTATTCACTGCCTCATGCTACTTCTACTCCAGGGCAGAGGCACTATTCAAAGCCTGAGAGCAATATTTGGGTTTCTAGGTCCTTTCTGATTAAGTTATCAAAATAAAAGAGTAGGGGTATTTTGTTTTATTCTTTATTTTTTATTTTTTAATTTTAATTTTTTTTTAGAATAACACTACAAATTATTGCCTGGCAACTGAACAGAGACCTTCCAAACTTGTATCACACAAACCATTTCTACTTTGCTTGTTTCATTCTCTGATTATTCATAGTCATACTAAGCCTTTCTGAATGTAATGGGCTTTAAAAATATATGTATAATGCAGCTCCCAAATTGAGAATGGAGATCCTGCAGTTTAGCACTCAGTAAACAAAATATTACCAAGTACTGTCATGCCAATAGTTTTAAAGATTCCCAAATGAACACGAGTGCAGAAACCCTTGTAACCTGCTATACTATATTTTTTTTCATAATACCTGCATTTACTTTCCCATATGGTTTGTGAGATTATGGAGTCAGTTCTGCTCCTTCAGTGAGGCCATTAGTAAAACTCCTTTAGACTCATATACAAAAAGTACTTGTTCAAGAGTGATAATTTCTTATTCTGAAGTTATTTGACCTCTTTTTTTTGAGGCATATTCATCTCTTTCATTTATTTTTTTCAGCTGATATATATTTATATGCAGTAAAAGCTCATGGTTTAGGTATTTTAATTACTGCCCAAATTTAAGCAGATATTACATGCAAGAAAAACAGTCTTAGAAAAAAATCAGAAAAATCTGATGAGGTTGAAATGGAAGAAAACATTGTTCTGCATAAAATAACATTGCATTTAATCTTTATTTTTTCTTTTCAGATTAATTTGGGTGTTCTGATGTCCACGGTCCGTCCACTCCCTGCCCCCACATTGTCTAACACCCATGTAACCCACTGGTACCAAATAAGCATGTTCCCCTGTACTCCCCATACTCCATAGGTGAAATTTTAGCTAACATTTTCTCAATTAAATAATGGTCAGTGCTTTTCACTCTTATTAACTAAATCAGTCTCTTGTTTCATTCCTTTTAGAGGAATTTCTTGTATAGATTTGAAGTGGTAGAGTAGAACTCTCTATGTGGAGGACTAGGTATATGTGCATATATGTAGGCATATGTGCACTAAAAATACAGGAAAAATATAGCAACGTAAAATAGCAAATAGAATCAAATTAGTCTGTCTTTAGGTCATTTGTTTTTAAGGCATTTGGTTAGAATCATAGAATTTTCATTTGTTCATGAAACTGCAGTATAGTTCCATACAATGAAACAGCTATGCTGGAGAGGGATTTCACAAACAGTTGCTTTGAAAATGTGTTTGAACATACCTGTATATAAAGTGCATACCTAGTCCTTACTGAGTTTAACTGGAAAATCTGATCCAAATCCCACTGAAATTAAGGGCTGTTTTTTAACTGAATAGGAATTGTATCAGTCCCTTCAGTGGTCTTGTTAATTTGAGGGTAACCACTGTCAGGATTTCTCTGTGTGTGTGTGTCTCTGTGTGTAAATTTTATTCATGTATCATCATATAGAAAAAAAACTATATGTTTTGTGTAGTTTTACTGTGGCTTTGTGCACGTGTTAGGTAAGCACATGTCCATGAGGTAGTACATGGGAAGAGTTGTGTTGCAGTGGACTCCTTTTTATGCACAAGTTGGGGTTTTTTTTATGTCTAGGGGATAGCCATCATCTGACCTTCAACAGGAAAAACGGCAGATTATTTTTTGCTGTTTTTTTCCATTTTGATTTGTCCTTGAAGGTCAAAATTATTTTGGTGATCACTTCATGTCACGATTTTTATTTGGAAACAGACTGTAATGTCTCTGGCACAAGGACTGAGAAGTTAAGAACACATATCTGAAGTGTCTAACACATCAGAAGAAATTTTTTTTCCCCCCTCTCCATAGTGGTAAAGCAAATATGGGCCAATACCTGCTAACGTCATTACCCAAATTTTCTTAACCAAGTCCACTTCCTTAATTACGGAGCTACAAATAGTGTTTTCTTTCACAGGTGGCTGTAGTATCTGTATGTAATGTAGGCATTACAGTAAATAATTGTTCTTTGATTTACAATGCTTTTTTGTATTGGCTTGCCTTTCCTGCTGCCTAGTTTAGGAGCCTAACCTCAGACAAGCAAGTTTGAAATTTTAGGCCATTGTTTTCTAACCTTATAGATGGTCCCCAAACCTATATAGGACTTATTTCTTTATCAGCTTTAAGAATAAATGAGGTACTGCTTCCTGGTATCCAAAAGGTAACCACAGTTAGGTCTAATGGAGTTTTGGAAAAAAGTGTCAAGAAGCAAACAAGTCTACTTGCTCTCTGTCATTTCTAGCAGCCCTGAACAGTATGGAATTTGAGTAACAGAAACTCAGTGGAGTGAATAGAAGATTTTGGATCTAAGGGCATTCTGAACAATGCAAATTGTGCTAATACAGCGTGATGAAATGTGAGCATTTGGTCATCTAAGCATCAGCCCAGGGTGAAACCCGTATGTGCAGCCAGTTCCCCAGACTCTCAGTCCAGCAGACACGTGAGGCTGTGGCGGCACGTCAGACTGGGTGAGTGGGCAGGAGAGGGGACGTGCACCATCCTGCTGGGGCCACCTGCGGCTCTGGCACCAGAGAGTGCTCTGCTGGTCTGCCCACTGACCTGACACAACAGTAGCTCAGCCTGTTAGAAAATCTGGGTCAAAAGAAAAATGGAGTATATTTGGGCCTGATCTTTTGTCCTAAATAGTTTTTAACTTTACAGGGTTTTAGTCTTGTAAACAGGCAGGTGTGTGACATGTATGAAGTCACTTGAAGCTGTGGTCGCCAATACTGGTCAGCTGAGCCAGTAGCCAGCCTTAGTGCCTGCTGTGTCAAGGGTTGAGCTAATCTGTCTAGTGAGGATGAGCAAAAATGAAGCAAACTGTATGCTAAAAAGAAAAGCTAAACATCAAAAAGATAGCAAAAGTACTTAGAGGCTCCTTTTGAAATAAGAAGTTCTGGATACAGGCTTGAGTCCTTATTTGAAGGAATATTTTAACAGCTTTGTTTTATTTATTCTAAAGTTAGGTAGTGTTGTAATGGAGACCTTGAAGATGTTTATAAGTAGTTGCTTTAGAAGCACATTTGCCTAGTATGAGTAAGCTGTAATGGAAGTTTTACTTTGTATTTGCTTAGTCAAGGGTCCAACATGGAGGCAAGAGAATGTTTTGTAGGGGGGTGAAAGATAAGTTTGTTAGGCATGATACAGTTTCCAAGCCCATGTATGTCAAGGCCAAATGTAACTCACTTTTTATACATTTACCACAGTCTTGTTTCCAGTAAATGAAAGGATTTATCTGAGTGGCCAGAGTAGAAACTTGCATTAAAAATTAGCCTTGAGTATTATTCCTTTGCATTCTTTGGAAAAAAAAAAAAAATCCAAATTTATAATGAAGCGGAGAATAAACAAAACAAAAAAAAAATTAAACCTTTACTCTGCTGTTCTTGCTACAGCTAGTCAGGGGGCTGTTGATATATAAAGTGCATAATGACTGCTACAGCCAGTAAAACAAAAACTAATTGCATGTTTAGGTAAGAGTCAAATCCATATTGCCCTGTCCCATGAATCTGCTGCTATGACAAGTAAGGAGGACCTAGCCCTTTGGCGTCATATGGATAATTCAGATACAGAAAGGAAGCAGATTTTGGCTCAGTCATGTGTAAACAAAAGTTCCTCTGCACATTTACAGTTAAAAAAGCAGGTTTAGGATGATTTTTTTTTTTATATGAATGTAATCCCAAATAGGAAGGAAAATAATTCCATTGCAGTAGTAGTGGAAACTAAATGTTAAACAAGCGTGGATCAGAAAAAAAATTGTCAGAGCAGCATACTGCCATTTTATCACTCTCATCTGTTAACATACATGTTATTAAGTAAATACGAATATTAAAAATATGTTAATCCTATTTTGGTATTTACTCCACAGCAACAGTCTAATTTTTATCTTTAATTTTGAAATTAAAAATATAAAAACATTTTGCTGTTGAGAACAAAGGCTGGATTTTTATATTCCCCCTCCATTTAAACTACTGGTTAACAATTTATATACTTGTCATTTGTCGTTGACCATCCCAGTTATTGCTATTTATTTGATATTTTACTTGCTGTTTTTTCTGGACAATACATGAAATAGGTTTTAATTTCTGTAGGATTCTAATCCTCTGTTTCTTCATATATTACTAATATTTTCCTTAGAAATATCTTCCCTTTCAAATGAGAATTTCCCCTCTGTAACTTTACCTTCATTACTCAAAACACTAAATACTGTCTACTGGAGTCTTGTTTTGAGCAGTCACTATTTAGGTTCTTCTTTCTTGTAAGCTTGGGGGTTCAGGTCTGAGGCTATAAACACTTCTGTACGTATGAGTAAGTCTAATTTTGTGAGTAGTCTAAGCCAGCAGGGCTCCTCAAACAAGTACGTGTTTGCAGGCTTGGGACCTGCAGATATTTGGATGGAGGAGATGACAGGGAAGGGCTACAGATACCAAGTTTTATTTTTAATTACACATGCCTGCCAGGATCATCAAGGAATATGACAGTATATTTCATGAAATGGACTGTTTGGGGCACGTAACACAAATGAAGCTGTCTGCCTGATTTGATACCGTAAAATAAAGTTAACCTAAATACCTGATATCTTAATCAAATCTAATCATTGTGATTGTTGAAACTTTTGGTCCTGATCTAGTAAAATTTCAGATAACATTCAAACATCTAAAAATCTTCCCATCTGATGATACCTGGTTGAAAAATTTGTAAAAACAGGAATCAGTTTCTAAAATTTGTGGGGGATCAAAAGGCTTTTTAAAGATGCTATCAAATTAACAGCCTTTTGGGTTTAATATATAAGTTATTATGACTGCTGTGTTTTTTCACTGAGAAATTTATTTTGATTAGTTAGGCCTTTTTTTCCCCTTCACCATACCCCTTCCAAACTGCAGCCACAAATTAAAAACCACCTGAGAAAAAGCTACTTGCTTCGTTCTTAATACTGCTCGTACTTAATTTAATGGGATCAGTATCAGTTTTAGAGGTGAGGCGTATGGTGTAAAAGCAGAGGGACAGAGGTACATAAAAATAGTATTTCACAACTTGGAGAATATTTATAATGTAGTCAGAAGCCTGTGCAATGAGAGAAAAGGGATCTGAGGATATAGTCAATGGTAAATAAGGAAGCAAGAAAAATCAATGTTTTAGAAGCCATGTTTGCAAATATGACAAATACATTTACCTGGGAAATGGTAATTAAATTTAAAAAAAAATACTGTAAGTAGTGAAATTAAGAAAAACTATGAGAGTCAAATTCTGCCCTTAGATATACTCATATATTGCCTGATGGCATTGAAAGGGAATATTTTAACATCTCACATCTGACTTGGAACCAAACCAAAAAGACTATTTTCAGATGACTCTGGAGTGACTTCCAGATCAGAGGATCCCAAATTGACCTGCCAATGTATAGAGAGATGATTTCATCAGGCATAGAGAGCAGTCTCTTTGGAGTTAAACACGATAGCTATTGAACTGTACGTAGCAATGACAAACGGCAATTTTGGCTTTTACGGGGAAGGGGGAATTTACTCACATGTAGAACTTCATAATACAGAAGACTGTCTGCTAAAATGAGTGACAGAAATACTGGCCATCATTCCCTCTTCAAACTGCTGTGTAATGGCTTTGCTCCTCTGTCCTGTAAATATGACTAACCCAAATGAATTACTAGGTTCTGTGATTCAAATCGAACATTAGTAAGCAGGGTGTCCTGGTCCTCCTCCAGGGTCCCCCAGCTTTCCTGTATAAACCTGGGCACACACCTCTTTTTTAAATTGTTTCATGTACTATTTACATGAAACATACTTCAGCAAAATGGAGGCTTCAACAAGTAGGCACAGTTTTAGGTAGGCTGATCCTAGGGAGCTGGTTACCAGTTCGGGGAGATTGGCATACACACATTTATTCTCCACTTCTTTTATGAGTGTAGCTTGGTGATACCATCTGAATATCTTGGTTTCTGATAGTTTCGGAAGGGTCCTGTCTGGAATAGTGATTTGATCTCTCTCCATTTTTAAAAATTCTTGAGAAGAAGAAAGAAGGCAGACTGTTGTGTCAGAAGGCTGCATACAGGGATAAGTGGAAAGGCTCTGGTGGGTCTTCCCAAACCACGCTGACCAGAAATTAAGTGTCATTTGTCTGGCAGACACTTAACAATATCAACTAGAGTTGACCCTTGTTTTTTTCTCAGATGTCTTTAGAGGACCCAGCTAAGCTGCCGATGATGTTTCTTGGCCCATTGTTTTAGAAGGTGGTCATCAAATCTTTGATTCTTACTTGTTCTGCAAGACATTTTATTTATGAGGCTATTGACATTCCACAGTCTTAAAAAAAATTCCGAATTGAAAGTTCTTGTCTCCTTGTTGTTAATCAGGATCGGATTCCTGAAGACCAGCAATGGAGATGTCCTTGCTACCTTTCACCAGGAAAAACAGGAGAAGGAATGTTGCCTGAATGTCTTATGTACAGCAGCACCAGACCTGAAAAAGCTGATTTTCTGGCATTGTTTCATGACTTGCTGTAAATTTTGATGGATGCTTTTCCTGCAGCTGGGCCATTCATACCTGTGCTCTCCTGTGTGGATTCTCCGGTGCCTAATAAGGCACGTAGTCACAGTGCAGCCTTTTTGTCCAACCTGGAACATTTACATGTCTCTGTGAGTCTTGCTGGCCACTTTTCCACAAAACTTGCAGGAACTCAATTACCATTGAGACTTGTATTTAAGTGCCAGGACTGACTACAGACTACCAGTTCATTCAGCAGTTATTGACCACCCTTGTGGTCACTTTTTGTCTGTCTTGTGCACGCACATGTACACACACATGCAGACACACAGCATGATCACAAGCCTTGTTGCCATAGGAAACCAAGCTAAAAACAAGCAAGGTCAGAAGGCATGAGCTCATTGTTTTTCTTTTCCTGTTCCTTCTTAAAAACTACTAGCACAGGCTTTTGTTATTCATTAGATTAGGCATGGGTTTGGATGCTAGGTAATGAAAATCATACTTGCTGCCTTCTAGTTTTATACTGCATGACGTGGTGGTGTCCATCATGGAGTTTGTTTGGCTGCCATCTTTGTTAGGCCTTACCTCACTCCCTAGTCAGTCTCTACTAGGTTTGGTAGTCATACTTGCTGCTTTGGCTTGCAGTTTCCTTCCTGGTCCCCTGTGTGTTGTTGAGAATGTCTCCCGTAATCACTTTGATCTCACTGCAGAGTTTTGCCCACCTTGAAAAAATTAGCAGCATCACAGAAACAAAAGATATTCCAAAAAACCCAAAGCACAGCCATCAGTGGTTAAACATTACAGAAATTGCTAGTCTGGTTAGAACGACCTCAACCACAGTCATCTTTGCTTTAGAATAAATATTTATAGTGTGTTACGACTAAAATTTTATAATACAGAGGTAGTTCCCTGGGCAGGAGATCTACTGTAGACCATGTCTCTCCATAAGGGGACACGAAAGCCATACTTTTGGTAACTGTTCATGGATAACTCTTCGTTCTTTGTCCCTCCTAGCAGAGCAGCAAAGTGCCACTTTTTTGACCAAGATGGTTACTTGCAGAGACTTGTCTTCTCAACATGAATTGTTGCATTCTCTTCCACCTTCTTCTATTAAATACTCTAGCAAAGTACAAGCCATAAGGAAGAGGAACCCATCTGGATAAATACGTGTAAACCAGCTTAGTTAGTAATGAAGCACAGTATGTATTTCTTTGTCTCATGTAAATATTCAAATAAGGTGCCTACAAATGGGCAGTTATTTGGACATGTTTTATCATGGATAAATCAGAATAAATCAAGCTTCGTATTTTCCATATACTGTTTTAAAAATTCAGAAACTGGACACTTACTTGGTCATGATGGCCTGTCCCCATGGCCAGGGAAGGCTTGTGCCTTGCTCATGATTTTCTATGCTTTCACATGTACTTGCTCTTACAGAGGTTCTGTTCTTGGGTAAAATCAGAGAAATTTCAGCCTTTGAAAATTTTTCTTCTTGTCCTGTCTGGATGCTTTTTTGCTCCAGTGGATGGAAATTATATCTTAAATGTATGTATTGTTTATTAATGATTCCTTTGCAGTGACGATCAGTAAATCCCAGTGGTACGTAGCTCACCCCGACCCTATCTGCATTTCTACATCTTCTTTCTCTGGCTTTGTCAGTGCTGCAGAAATAGAGTACCCAAAGTCACTCAGCAATGGCCTCTAGCCACTTCAGTTTTGTTAGGCCTTCTAGGGACAAAAGCTCTTCTCAGCATCAAAGGTTTATTGAGGAGGTGAAAGAAGCCTGCTAGGGTAATGGTGGGAAATTGTAAAACTTGGAGCACTTCTGACCACCAAGGGCATGAAAAACATGTTTTCTGAAATTCTCTTTCACCACCCCTTCCCCAGTTTCCCTAGAACTGTATCACTGTCTTTACTAGTTGTATACACAGGGTTTGGGCTGCTTGTGGTGCCAAGCCACGAAACATTTGCAGTCAGGGAGCTGTGCTGATGTTATCAGATCGGCAGAGAAAGGAACTATTAGAATACAGTTATTTTCAAAAGCCATCTAGGAGATTAGAATTGCCACAGAGTGTACACCTATTGCCCTGCATTCTTTCAGATCCTAGGCATACAGCTTTAAAATCCTTAAAGAAAAGGAAACTGGCAGCTCACTGAGAGACACCTCAGACCTGGCACCATGCATCTTGAAGGCTCACATCACTGGCTGTGTCCATGCTAGTAAATTATATGCATCCTGGACCACTCTCTGGCACTGAGGTCAACTGGCACAAAACATTCAGTATCCATACTACGAAGCTGTCTCGATTGCCCAAGACAGGACAGCCATATGCAAAATGTCTCTTGAGAACAGTCCCTGGCTCGTGGTAGCTTTCAGCCCTCACCCAGGAGCTGTTTGGTCCTGGCCTCAGCCATGCCAGGGTTCTTCGAGCAACTGGAGAAGAGGTGCCAACAGTAGTGTCCTGGCACCATTAAATGTTTCAGAGACGGTGTAGCCAGCAGACTTGCAGGTGAATTGTGGGTGCCTTTGCCACAGCAACAAGACAGAAGGGTTGATCCTTTTAACAAGGGCTGCAGATCCTTTTCTTTGTCAATCCTTTTGTCTTCTCACTCAAACCTGAGATTTTATTTTGATGAATGTTGGAATGACTTACTATTTTCAATTGTTTAATAGTTTGCTGTTGTGATTGTATTTGATTGTGTTTGAATTTGTATTTTCCCAAGGATAGGGAAAGGGATCCTATAAATATTATTTGATTTAATTAATAAATGTCAGTTTCTTTTGTAAGGTAGTAGGGCAGCAAGGATGTGCGCTGGGAGAGTGACCAGTAAGGCCAGAAAGGCATTGCTGTGTTTATTCCTGTGCCACTGTTGCCAGAAACTCTAATGCCACCACAAAGGACATTATCTATTATAAAACCCTTGCTACAGCCCCAGGGTATTGAAGGCACGTCATAAATTACCTTCTCAGGTATTTTTTTATAACTCGTAGTTTGCTGCCACGATTCACAGAGATCCTGTAATGCAGGTCCTACTGAAAGGATGCACTTGGTCCAAAGTTCTTGATTTGAGCATTTGGATTATTTTGATCCCTTGTAGGCTCTTCAGAAGATCACCAGAATTATTTTGTGCCAGTATAATCTTTCAAGGTACATCTTCATTCTGAAACACGCTCTGTAGCCTGATGCAAGCTGTGGTTGAATTTGGCCAGGCATGTTAACCAGGCTTCTGCTTACTGAGTCAGACCCTTTGTTGGCTGTGGTTTAGGAGGCACACGGTTAGCCAAGGAGAAGACGTTTCCTTCTCGTAATTATTTTGTTAACTGAGAAGACAATAAATTTATTGTTAATAATATTTTACAAATCTACAGGTCAAAATCTGCAATAAAAGACAATATTTTAATTAAATGCTAATATATCCTGGGCAAATCAGTGATGATGCAGGGCCATGAAGATTCATTGTAGTCTGTTAAGGTTGTGTCTACATTCTCAAATGAGTGTATCTATTCCTAGAGCTATCTTGGATAAGTAAACAAAATATCTTGGGTATTTTTGCTATTCTGACGCTTTCTCTTAGACTGATTGTTGAGTGAAATATTCTGTGGGACAAATGCTGTTTGCTTAACTCATGGGAGCTAGTCTCCTTATCTCAATGAGTTAGCAAAGTGAACTGGATTTTGTTGTTTGGAAACTCTTCAGAAAGCTCTGCTATATTTTTATGGAGGATTCTCCACTAGTGTGGATGTCACTATATGATTAAATAAATGGGAAATCTGTGGGAAAGTTAGAAGTTATGGCATTGGGTTCTCAATGTTTTAAGATTAACAAACACATCCTTGAAGGGGGGCATGCACAAGGCAGATGGAGCTAAATTCCAACACACTTCAAATGGTATTAAGTAATATTCATGGTTATTTCTTATGCTGTATATTTAGGGCTTCTGTGGATATACAGCACTGGAATTATTATGTTCTAAACTAAGAATTTTAGAGTAGTTTTAACAAATGTTCTATTCATCTGTAAAATCTGGAAATGTATTCTGTCAATGGAGGTTAGTACATAAAGACTGATGACTGTTGAAAAAAAATGTGAACTTTTGTTTGAATATAACTATTTGTTTTGATGGTAATTGAGGCAATTCCTTCACTTTCCACAAACATTCATTAGATGATATTCTGTAGAAAAACTGTCACAAGCAATGATGCATTTCTGTATCCATATGAATGCCTGAACTGGAAGTCTGCGTGCAGCTCTTAGGGAAGCCTTTGATGGGTTGTAAGTTTACCAACCAAGGGTAAAAAAAAGATGTCAGATGATTGGGGTGACCAATACCCCCCTATAAATACTAATCTATGAGTGGCGAATTCCTAAAATACACAAAACAGTCATTTTAGTGAGTAGCTTGTGAGCAATCTCATGGGCAGAAGTATGTTGGCAATTACTCATTCAGTAATTTGTGAAAAATATATCTGCTCATTGACATTTTGAAAAAAAGATAAATCTCTTAAATGCATTGTGGGGAAATATCTTGTCAGCTAACAACTCAAAACACACCATTCCACTTACAAATAGTTAGCCACTTTCTGATATTTCTGAACTTTTGATATTTCTTATTGGAAGAGGTCTGTCTAGATGTACAGAACCCCTCGGTTCCCCAAACAGCAGAAATGTAACCCCAGAGTTGTGACACAATTTGAATAAAAACCCAAATCTGTATGAGTGGCTTCGTCCCGATCTGAAATTTGCAGCTGGATGCCTTTTAAACAAAATTTCAAATTTTTATATTTGGATATGTTAAAAGCAATGGATAGCAATTTGAACTTTGAACCAAAATTCACTTCTGGAGGCTGTTACGCATGAGTATTAGGGATCCTAGTACACATTTGAAAATGCAGTTATTGGCAGTCATTAGTTTAAACTCCTCTGCAGAGCACAGGTAGATCCAGAACAGTTTATAGCTTGTGATTTATGATCTGATGCAGTTACAAGATTTACGAGGGCCCATTCCTGCATCATTCCCTTCTCATTGGCCCTGAAAATCAGTTCTCCCATGCTGCTCCTCTGTGACATGCCTTAGCGGTTCAAAGGAGGTTTGTTTCCTGTGTCTCCTTCTTCCTTTTATGTCTTTGCTGAAACTCCCAAGAAGAAAGGTCATTTTTAAGGGTATATTTTTGTGATGTAGGCATGGGACATGAATTGAGACTGACAGATTCATTTCATGCAGGATACATGAATAGTGCTTGCAACTTGTGGTCCATATGTGCATGGACTGATTTCAGATTGGTAGCTTAGCTGGCATAGCTACTTCAAATGTCTTTCTTACAAGGTTATTTGTGCAATTTCAGCCTCATTTCAGTAGTGACTGGGCAATCCCAGTCCCATCATGTATAGACACAGAGCTCTTCATGTGTTCCTTTTCTGGACTGGGGGGTGGGGGTGGAGGGTAATATAATCTCCTGATGCAGTTGTTTGTTTTTTACAATTTTCTAATTAAGACTGAGTTCCTAAAGCAGTACATTATTAAAATAATTTCATACTTTACTAAAATTTCTTCTGGTTCTCAAGTATACAATGACTACCTTAGCATCATCAGAACACTATCCCTCCATTATAATTTTATGGTATAACAGCATCAAAATTACTTTATGTTGTCTACTTATCTATCAAAGTATTCCAGAAGCAATTTGTGATATGATAGATTTTGGGTTTATATTTTATACAGTTAAAAAGTGCAAAGAATTTTGAAACCCTTCACATTCAAGACCAGTTAAATGGAAATAGGGCAAGAAACACGTTCCGCAATGGGCACCTCACAAATAATTTCTCAGTTGCATCTGTCTTGCTATAGAAATAATAGTTAAAAGGGCAAATGAGTAAGATGGTTTCTAGTTTAAGATTTTCTTTAGAAATAAAACAACTGAAGTAGAGATATTTTATTGATCTTCTTCCTGAAATAGACAATGGTTTTGTTTATATTTTTGGATTTCAGCTTTTCTCTGAATGATTTGTTATCCAAAACAAAATGAGGGATTTTCTAGTACACAGTAATTAAAAAAAAAAAAGCGAACTAACAAGTACTAGAAAATGAGTTTTGTTCATTGTAGATTGGTGACCTGCACTGCAATGCAGAACGCAGATGATGACCTGAAAGTCAGAGAGACTGAAAAGAGTGACAAAACTTACTACAAAATGATTAATGAAATTGTTAAGAAATTTGTGCTTTAAGGCAGTCATGTGTCTTTAAGCCTGTCACGATTCAATTCAGCTTCTTCTATTTTAAAGTGTTCAGTGATGAGACTGAATAAAGCATTCCTAGCAACTCTGGTAACATCGGTGCTGCTGGCCTGAAATATTCTACCTTTTGTCACAGCCCTTCTCCCCGCATGGCATGTGTTAGTACACCTTGCCCTGTTATCAAGCGTCCCCCTTCTTCTGCCCTCGTTCTCCTTTCAGCCAATGGGAATTACAGTATAGGTTTTTGTGAGAGCAGGGGCTGGCTCCCTTTCTCAGGATTACTTTCCTCAGCAAACAATAACTTTGCACAATACCTGATAGGTTTGGGGGAGTTGTTTATGGTAACTACTTGAGTTCAATGGAGTTTTTGTGTTTTCTGTTATTGTTGCTAATTTGAATTTATTTTTAAAAGAGGACTTAAATTACCTAGACAGGAAGATATTGATGCAAATTTCCTTACTGCTAAATTAATAGGATTGAAATTAGGAGCATGTGCATATCTTCAAGAAGCATCAAAAATATATAACTAGAATTTAGGGACCTTAGAAAAACTTCAGTTTTAACAGAAATGTAATTCCTTGACTTGCTTAGCTCATCTGTTTTTTAAATGCCATGACCAAGACTGAAAAACTCTTTGCATCTTCAGTGATTCTTCAGAATTGTGTTGAACCCTTCCCGAGAACAACATCATGCACAGATGTATCCCTGTTTTCTTCAGGGTATTTCAAAGATTCCCCAAACCAAGCACTATGAGAATTATGCTTTACAATCTGTTCCACCATATATCTTCTTTATAATTTTACCTGGAAATTTTGTGAGGGAGTTACAACAGCAAAACTTACACTATTTAAGTGTTGTAACATGTACTACCACACATATGTACATGCAATTATTTTATAGGTCAAGAAGACTAAAGTCTATCTCTGAGATTAGCACTTTTTAGCCAATCAAATGCTACAGAAATATAGCTCTTCTATTATTTATTTCTCCTTTTGTGTACAGCTATCAGTGCACATTCAACCCATGGGATCTCACGGTGCTTTGCAATTGACATATGTACAGGAATTCCTTCTACACTGAAATGCCCAGGCTTAGAGGGTGGGCTGCAGCCAAGAAAATAATCAGCTTATAGCACACTGCATAATGTGTGTGAACTGCATGTGTGTAAGGATAATTCTGGCCAAGGGCATATCAGACAGTACATCTCACAAGTGCATCCTGCTGGAAAAGTCTAATATTTAAAAGCTCTATTAAAATTTAAAAAACTATCAACAACCTTCTTCATTGGCAGTCAGTATGATCCACTAAGTTTTTCTTTTTATTTACACGTCTATATGTATTTTAATATCCATACATACAATTAAAATGTTGATTTATCATTGACATCCCTAAAACTTCTATGTTTTCACAAGTAATTTCCTTTAAGCACCAGGTTTTAATAACTGATGATAAAGGGAGTTAGAAGAAACTTGACTTACACATCTGAGAGGACAGTATAGATCTATATCGACTAAGATAAGACAGTATACATCTATATTGACTACTAATACCGACTGACAACTCTGAGTGCTAGCCCATACACAGACGTACTAGTATAAACTGTGAGCTAGACAGTGAAATCTGTGTGGACATTTATCTTTTTAAATACTACAGCACCTGCTGCCTGTTTCTTGTTACTTATGTAGTGCTGCAAGCTTGGAGATCCCCAAACATTTTACCAAGGTTAATTGAGGAATAATCCCATTTAAATGGGGGAAAAAAAAGGGCAATAAAAATGCTCCAACAAAAACATAAAATTTTTTCCCTGTTTAACAAATGAGAAACCACCAAAGAGTTCTATGATGTGGCTTTGTCGATAATACATGGTGAGCTCTGAGTTAATGCTCATTGTCAAAACCGAGTGCCATAACTACACCTGTCGAGCTCTTTCTTTGACTGGGCTTATCCTTCAGTTTGCCTTTGGAGTAGAGGCAGCCAGTTGTGGGACTGAACAATCCTACCACAGTGAGACTATCTGTGGTTTTCCAATAGCATCCACAATAGTTGTAGTGTTGGCTAGTAAGTATAAGAAGGACAGCAATGTTTATAACCTCCTCAGTGGTACCAGTCTTCTATTACAAAGTCTTCTCAGAGGAGGCCTTCAATAAGTGCTCCAGTGTCTTGCAGAGAAAAATATGCTGATATGGCCTCTATACCAGCATGAGAAGAAGTGACATTGTTAACCTTAGTCTTTACCATAAGTCTTGCTTTCTAAAGAATTTAACTTAGCTTCTCTAACTTGTTTTTCTTGCTTTGTCCTCTCCTTTCATTCTCCCCATCTCTGCATTGACTCCCGGGATGCCTCTATTCTCAAAATTATTACACCAACTCTCAGTTAATGTTGCTATTCAGGTGCTGTCTTTTTCTGCAGATTCCTCAGGACAGATTTCTTCTGCAAGTCCTTTCAGAGGAGATCTACCAGTGAAATGTCCGTGATAACAGATTGAAAAGGATGATAAAATAAAATGGCAAGGACTATGTGGAACCAAACAGTAACTACTGGCTGTCTTCTGTAGAAAACCCTTGCACTGCTCACGCACCCCTACACTATTCCTCCCTTTTCTTCAAGCCCCCTAAGGTATGTTTGGTATTAGTCTAATTTAGAACATTAGCTTCTCAGGAACCAATGTTTTAAAATATTTTTACCTACATATTGAGATATATGCATATATGGCACTGTATCAGTAACAAGAGGAAAGGCATCAGCACAGTTCCTTTAGCTCAAATTTATGTGTACTAACCAAAGGATTCATTATTTCTGCTCTTCCATGCTTAGATTTCCAATTCAGATCTTTCATGACAAGGCTGTAGATGGAAAGCCGTACTTTGAAATAAAACTTTAAGAAGTAAAGTGGGGATAAATGATCTTTATAAATGTAATCCAAGTAGTTATTATTTAATAGCTGATATTTTTGCTTCTCCCTTCCCACTTACTGCTGAACACCAGCAGCTTATAAAGAGAATGAGCCTAACAGGGGAAAATAGCTGATTTTTTTTTTCTAGAAAATAGGGATTTCTCTCTGGAATGTGTGTAAGTGCTGGTATGTACACACTAAAGTGCACATGCATTTATTGTAGTCAATAGCTTTGAAATATTATGTGTACATGGTCTCTCTATGAAAAAAAAAAAGAAAGATGATTCAAGCTCAAATAAATTTCCAGGCTGATTTGGTCAGACAAACAGTAATGTGGGCATAAGTAGCCAGGATGCAAATGCCTACATAATGTATATGCTCTCTGAATGTAACTGCATGTGTCCTCTCCATGTGTGTTTGCGTGTCAATTAAGTGTTTTGTATTTATTTTTCTGTGCGTCTGTCTGGACCTGCATACAATCCATTTTACCAGTTCTTCCAAGGCAGTGTAAGTCATAACCATACTCATTTAGCTGTGTTTGTCAATGCACGTATTTGAGTTCGTTTGAGTTCTACGTGTTCTAGTCAGGACCTGTGCTTGTCGATAATATATGTATGTATGCATTCATGAAGACATGGTTAACCTGCTTTGGTCTGATCTGGAGAGCTGAATAACTCTGTGCAGAAGAGTGTATACAAGAGAAGTTTGCCTTTACTAGTTTGCAGACATTTAACATATTCTTAGTGTACAGAATGCTGACCACTGAGTGCTCGTGACAACATCAGGGTTAGTAATGATTGCCAACATTATAGATATTTTAATTTATCTAGATAACGATGTCTGTATTCTTGCACAAAACTGATTCTATTTTCTCTCATTCACACATGCACACACACAAAAAACCCAAAACTACAACACTATGAGAAAGCTGACCTTTGTTTCTTAGGGGAATGTAGAATATGACCAAGACTGGTTCTGAGACGGTTTTTTTAATTTGCTTTTGCCTTATGCTTAGAAATACAAACCTTTAGATTTCCGATGCCAAGTTTGGAAATCACATCTCTACTAAATGTTTTACAGGCACTTTGAGCTGTCTAGTGAGCCAAAGTGAGAGATTATATTCATCAGTTGTTCTATCTACTTAATTTGTTAAGTGAAGTAACCTTCCTGAAGTGGGAGCATTTCACATAGTTTTCCAAAGAACCAGGATTTTTAAAAAATGGTAACAGAAATAAAAGTATTTCAGTCTCCAGAACCTTGAATAAAAATAAAGACTTGATTTTTTTATAGCTTCATTTAATAATTTAGGCCCATGCAAAGTGAGTGCAAAAGAGGTATTGATGATCTATTTTGCACTATTTTCTTACCTGAGTCTTGAAATGTGATTTCCTAATATGATACAGAGTACCAGCATGGTGAAACAGGTGCTTATACAGAGCTGAGTATACAAGGGGCAAGACAGCAGAAAATTAAGGCATAGGGGCCTATCCCAATTCCCCCGAAGGAAATGGGAACTGGATTAAGCCTAAACCTCTAATTACATAGGGGTAATAGTCTATCAGAAATCCCACAGCAAAAGGGAATTGGATCAAGCCCAAGACTCTAATTGCATTTTTTCCTTGCCATTTTTGTTCGTATATTTTGTTTACTCTGGCTCATCATTACATTATTTTGTAATTATTATGATAGGATTAGTGGCCATTAAATATCTGATTTCTGAGTGGTATGGCTTGTTCCTTGTCACTGATGTCTCTGATCTATGTCAGAAAGGTTTGTATATTCTGGTTGGTATAGCAAGAGATAGATAGATAGATACATTTATTTAATTGATTGAAATGGATCAAGGCTTATGCATTTCCTACCAGCACCTCAAAGAGCCATACTACTTTTCTGTGTGCAGAAAGCAATACAGTGCAAGGCCACACCAGCATTTTTTTCTTCCCATTTTTTATCCTGGTGTTCATACCAATGCCTTTGAATTTCTGCAGTGAGGCCTGGATATATCTAAGGAATTTTATAAGAAAAAAGCATTACTGGCTAGGTGATAGATAGCTGTTACTTGGAGAAAGTTACCTTCCTATCTGTCATTTTGGAGCACCCCAATACATTTGTTCTGTTTGTTCAATACCAGATTTCCTCTTGCTCTTCCAAGATTAACTCTGCAGTGGTATCAACATTTCATCTACAGTGCAGATGTTTGGAGATTTGTCCGCTCTTTGAATCCCATCCCCAAACATCCCAGCTCTAGAGTCAGAAGAGAGTTCCAGGCAACGAGAAGTGTGCCCATACATCCAGTGGTACCCTGACTGCGCCATACTGGCAGCATCAGAACTGCAAGGCTGTACAGAGGCCCTGATACACGATGGGAATTCTCACTGACGACAGTAGAAACTGCATGCGTCAGTCTAGGCAGGACTCCAGGTAGATGACGTCAGTGTGGCTTGGAAAACATCAAAGTAGGAAATACATGCTGGAGCAAGGGGCATTTCTGCAGTCGTTCCTCACAACATAATTTTACTTAGTCGCCCATTAATAATGTCCTGAGACAGAAGGGTACAGCTTTATTTTGAAGATTTTATTGATTTTTCCTAATTTGTACTTTCAATTTGTGACCCTAATATGTAAGCTCAGAATTAGGGGAGGGCTTTAGCCAAGACAGGTGTAGGCTTCTGGAAAAGTTTTCTCACAGGAGTGGTGGACACAGGCAAGCAAATTAGCTACGGATTTTGATTAATTAATGAAAGGGTTTAAATAGCAAGGTTGTCCAAAATAGGAAGGCTTTACTCATCAACACAGGAGATCCCATCCACTGTATCTATCTGGGGAGCTGGGAAAGAGAGAATTATCAATATTCATTGGAAGGATATGGTGAATCATTGATATAGCTATTCATTGCTTTCTGCGACAGAAGGACTTTGACCAATTTGGAGGTGTTTTGTTCCCAATTAATATATTTTTGGCTACAGCAGAGGTACAGAAACTTTGAACTAAATAGTAGAAGACGTGTCTGTCAATTAAACTATCCAGGAGATGTATTGGTAAGCGACCTTCGGTTACAGAGATATAAAGACTAAGTAACCTCAGTCACTTCACTGGAATCATTCAAGACTTAAACTGACAGAAGAGAGGAAGGAATGTCTTTCTCTCTGAAACCCTTTTATCGCATTTAGAATAATGCAGGCTTAACATGTATCTCCTGACTGCAGTAGGAAATATGTTTTTCTTTCAGACTGAACAGTATTTTGGTGTTTAGCTCACTTGACATAGTCTCTGTCAAAGAAGGCCATTTTTTCTTCTTGAACTTACAAACCTGGTTTGCAGTTTTTCCAATATGTGCATTAAAATCCATAGGGCCACATCTTACTGTAAGCTTAGCATTTGTTAATCTTTGGAAGGGACATTTGATTAAAAACAAACAGGGTGAAATAGATCATGATAAACAACAACAAAATGTTTAAAAATAGATCTATCTTGATTAAAACAGATTATTTTTTACATTTGCAATGAAGATTAGTTAGAACTGTTTCAATGATTTGTAAAAAGTAGTATCAGAAGGCCATTTTAGGGACTTGGAGTTTGCTGCCCTGGGCTGCGTGGAGCCTGGAAACTCTGGGAGGCAGAGGAGTAAGCTGGCCAGTCCAGCTTCAGGGTTTAACATGACCAAAGTACACCAACACTCAGATACTCCAGGCTATACTCCAGAGATGCAAGTGAACTTGTCAAAACTGCTTCCTTCAGCAGTTCTGTGTGCTAGTGGTAACAAAGGTAAGGAACCTATTTAAAACATATACCTTAACCAAAATGTTTACCTTAGCATAGCTTTTTGGAAAAAGCAATGTAAAAATACCTGTCAGATCCATTTTAAAAGTAGATTCTCTCTTTTACCATGAGAGAAAACCACGTGCTGGATGGGGAGACAGTTTCATCAGTGGGGACTGATGCTGAGGTAAGCAGGTCTTCTCCATATAGCTTTAATGACAAGACATTGTCATGCTTCCCCCACCACCTCCTTAACAACAGATGCAGAGTGTGGTACACCTGCAGCCAGTGAAGTTGTTGGAGTTTTGAGGGGGTTCAGAGGGGCTGGCTCTGGCAGAATTCTGCTAGAAAGGGGGAAAGTGCAGGTTTTGTGATACAGCTTTTGTAAATAAATACCTAAATTGCATGTACTTCGACAGCTAAGCATTTCCTTAAACACTAGTATCAAGATGCTGACTAAAAAGTAAATGATATGAAAAATTTCTGCTAGTAAAATCTTCTCTTTTCTAATATTAAAAAATAGTGGAGAAAATATATTGTACATGCAAAATGATTTTTGCTTTTTTTGATGGAAAGAGTGTGTATGAAGAAAACTATTTGAGATAAGTTTAAGAAAAAGATGTCTGAATGCAGTAATGTAAAAAAAAAAACTATACAAGATTTTGCATACATCTGTAGTTCATTGTAACCAGGGGAAAACTGATTCTTCTGCAGAGTGCAGACAAACGGGCAACATTCCACTGGCTTAGACTGGGGCTCTGTGTAGGTGGCGTGTTGGCCCTTGGCACAGAGTGACTTCACAATGTTAGGTGATAACGTTTTAAGCAGTTATTTAAACTAAAGTTTAAACATTTTAAATGCCCATTTCAGCCCCCAAAATCTGAAAATCAAGGTACATCTTACTGCCTCTCATAGTGCTTGTTACAGATCTCTGTGCTCCAGTCCTAAGAGGTCATGATGCTTTCCCAGGCAGACTGAGGTCCCACTCTCTGTAACTCATACAGGTAGCTTGCCAGCATTTCACTGATAGAAGCACATGCAGTGGATCTGAATTCTTACTGGCATACATGAGAGAAATTGCTAAAACCATTGCAGCTGCGGATGTTCGCATCAGAAACTTTGGCTTTAGTTTGCCAGTAAAATGTGGAGATCTTTCCTCTCAAAATGTTTGGAAGTCTTCTGCCATAGGTCAGTGCTAGGTACCACCTAACTCCAGTTTCACAGAGTACATTCATATGTAGAGAACTGAATGCATGTGCTAGGAATGGGAAGTGTTTTGCAGTCATTTCTCTGGAAGATGTGTACCATAAACCTGCTGTAAAGAGTTAACGCCACTGGGGGCTAATCACAGAACGCTTACTGACCTCAGGGGATTTCATCAGACCATGCCCCAAGCGGCTTTTGTGATCAGACCCCGTGAAGACGTTGCACAAGTCATGCGTGTGTTGAGGGTTCAGTCGTGGTTTTTGAAAACTGGTTAATGGCTGTTGTCTTTAGTGAAAAAAGTGTAGTAAAAATGTTCTTTTCTGCTTAATGCAGAATGTTTCAGCTTCTCAGAAGATAGCTCTTAGTCCTTGCTTACCCACCTGGCCCCTGGGGCTGTTCACTTTCATAGCAGGGTTGTTCAGCTGAGGGTGCAAGAGCACAGCAAAGATGAGGTACCTGGGACTGCACTCAGTGGGAGAGCTACACAAAAGAGCCCTGCCACTGGCAGCAGACCAAACTGTGACCATTAGATTCCAGTTCAGTTATAGACCTTTTATAAACCAAAATCTGGGATTAAGGTGTTTAGTTAACCCTTTGGAAGTGAGTACTTGTAAAAGGGGGGGAGGGAGGAAGTTTTTCTATGAAAGCACTAAAGTATCATGATCTGTTGTGAAAGGGCTAATAAAGGGTAAAATCAGCAACTCTGTGGCTCATAATACCTGTGGAGCAGGTACTTTTAAAAAGTGGACTAACTCTTTTCATACCTTGTAATAGTTACCTTACCTATATTAAAAGCACATTTTGTAGTTTAAATAATTGTCTTTATTAATGATTAATGGACTCCGAACTTGAACTTGCCTTTTTTACAATTAAGGAAATATTCAAAATCACCTGAATAGCCCTAATTTGTATTTATCAGTAATGCATTTTTAATTTTTTAAAAAAAATTTAAAATAGGACAACTTACAAATTACATTTTAAATAGTTTCACATCTCGCTTAAATAAAAGTTTGTTACGCATCTAGACTGAAATTTTAGATGTTCTGTTTTAATTTAGTGAGACAGTTTTTGGCTCAAAAAATGATAATTCTGAATGGAAAAGTTATCAAAGCTTTATTTTTGGCAACAGCTTTTCAAAATGACACAAGGTGTAGTCTGCTGTGCCTTGTGTAGTTTCAAGCTCTTGCTCTGTTTAAAGTGCTCACAATTTTGTTCGATCAGGCCCATGACTATCTTTGTCACCACAAATAGAGTCATCAGTGTCACTCCATTCCAAAAAATGTTAACCCTTTCCTGCCCAGCACGTTCTCAAAGACTTGCTTCAACTCCAGCAATTCAAAGAACTAGTGGTGGAGAGCTTTGCTGGTTGATTTGGTAACTCTTTAACAGACCATCCTGATTTAACTCCTGGTTTTGGATAATATAAAGGAGTTTTGACCAATTCTCCCTCTCCACTCCTGGATCACACTTTCTGTGTTTGCTGGGAAAATTTCTTGCCAGCTTGCTTCTTTATGGGGGAAGAGGTGAAGCCTATACCTTAACAGCAAATAGACTAGAGGCATCAAGGTCACAGGTAAAATAGAATTACTCTTTTTTCCAGCTGTATACTAGCAAAAGCATGCATCACAAAGGCCTGATCTTGACCAACCTCCCATGCTTTTCCATTGCCCTCACTATTTGACACCTGTAGGTTTGTGGACTGGAAGACAGCTTTCATCCCAGCTGTTACTGGTGCCCTGGGTGCTGAGCATGCAGGACCTGTGTGCCTGGGACCACACCAGCCTGGGGGCACGCAAGTCCTGCTCTGTCTCTGCACCACACTGCTTGGGTTCAGAGGCAATTTTACATGAATCTAAATTGCACTGCTTACTGAAGGAGTTTGTAAATCCTGGGGGCTAGATCAGAACAATTAGTTCCAAAATAGTTTTGTCCGGTAAAATACCTTTGATCAACATCAGAACTAAATGTGCTTTCTGTTTCTTACAGCAAAAAGTAAAGAATTTCTGCTGGCTATTTGGAGGCTAAATCTGCCAACCTCCAGTGAATATTCATGCATATTCATGAAAATAATATCAAGGAACTCAATATGAACATTTCTGTGGATCAGAATTATTCCTAGGAGTGCAGGTTAACATAATATGGCCCCAGCAAAATCTCCAATTGATAATGTTGCAGTGCTTCCTCTTATGGTATCTGGCTTTCAGAGTTAAGTTTTGAAAGCAGTAAATCAAAAGTAAAAGTTAAAACTTTAAATTGCCTGTTTCCAAATGCATTATACTACAAACAACATTAAGTATTCCAAATGAATTAAAAAACAAGTAAAAAAGCCTTTAGCTGTAGTTTTGTTTGAGCTTCTTCTCTTGGATGTTTGGGATCTGCTATAATCAGTTCTACAAAAATTAAAATCTCCAGGACAAGCAGCTTGAATCTTTAACTACATAAGCAAAATTTTGCACAATACTAGAGTTTTTAAAGTAAAGAAATTGGTGATTTGATTTCTAACAAGAATTTGCAAATTTAACTTTGGAACCAGCTTTTTCTTCCAGATGAGGGAGGACCAGAAGTAGCCAGAACATTCAGAGAAGGTAACTATATAAGCTTTCAAAGCTGCTTTGATAACATACTGTCTACCACAAACATAATTTTCACAGAATCATAAATCCATATTTTCATATTAGGAGAAATTTCATACTGGTCTCTTGACCTCCACAGTTAATTTAGGCAAAATACCTACTGCCTTTAAATGTATTGCCTGAAATTATTTCTTTCAGGGGTAAAAAAAAAAGGCTTGAGCTTTTTATAGCTTTTATTTGAATATATTATATATTGTGAAATACTGACATGCAGAGACAGGTCCTCTTAATTGTCTAGAATTTGGACTTGAAAGAAATAGAAAATTAGAAAAGATTAAAAGTTAGAGAAAACACTTTAGAACTGCAGGTACCAGCCAAATAATTTCAGTGGGCAGCTTTTTAAAAAAGTGAATATTTATACTAAATGGCATTCAGTTTAGAAATAATTTTCAGGGAAGATATTTTCTTATATTCTGGGAAGTTAGACTCATAATAGCCAAAGTACTACGTAGCATGCAGCTAAATATAAAACAAAATAAGCTCAGTTATCTAATATAGATATAAATACAAGTATTTTTGAAATCTATTTAGAGCAATGTTTTATACCTTAATATACAGATGAAAAACCTAAAGTGGGAATACTGTATACTTTAGCCAAAATACCAGCTAAATATTTTTTTCCTTTTGCTGGACTTATTTCCTAACAGTAATAAAAAAGATTGAAATTGTCAAATATGTCCAAAGAGTAGGCATATCTAATTGTTACTGAATTCATATGGTAAAAGGAGACAATTGGATTTTAAATTCTTCTGGACTGATCCTGCTCTTCTGAAATGAGTGGTAAAATTCCATTTGCCTTCAAAGGGAGCTGAATTTCATGTCAGCTTTTTAAATAGAATTTATTTAACTCTTCAGTATTCTGCTAAATAATAAAACTTCACTGTTTCTTTAAAATCAAAGTAACAAAAATTTTAGATTAAAATCTAAGCAAACAGGGACTAGCAAATACTATTAAAAAAAGCTTTTGGGAGGTAGCTATTGGCAGCCTATCGGCTGATAAATTAATAAAAAGTATTCAGTCTTGTTTATCTATGGTTTTTAAGTGGTTTATAGGACTTAGATGTTTCAGATTCTCCATTAACATATACAGGATGCAGAAGAAATAAAGCCCTGCCCTTGCAGAATAAAGGTAGAAATATGTTTTGACAATTAAAACAATTAAATCTACCTGCTGAATCTAAAACTTAGTTACCGAAGAATTGCCATTTTAATGTTAGCATTAGAAAATAAAATAGGGATATCTTTGCATCAAAAAAGAACTTCCTTTAACAAAATATACAAATTTGATCTTTCAGGCATTAAAAAAAATTATTTGTATTTGTTAGTTTAAATTTGTAGTTTAGTAAATACATTGTTTAAATAGTAGGCAGAGACAACCTTTGAAGAAGGATAATTGGTAGGATTAAAACTTACAGTTTGTACAAAAAGAAAATACTTTGATAAGGGCAAACAGTAAGCATAAGTCAGTTTGGGGTTCATCACTATCCCATGAATTCCTTTTTATCATACTAATTCATATGACTTAAAGACAAAATTGTTAGAATTGTTACTCATCCTTACTGAATATATTTCTATTACAAAGTTATGTTTTTTCGTCTTTCAGAAATTGTTATTGATTTTTCTATAGAGAAGCAGAAAAAAAAGTAAATTCGATCATAATTCACAAATGCTCCTTCTCTTGAAGCAGATTTTTTACTTTGAAATTACTAATAGGAAATTATTTGTACTTTTTTTAAAAGTTAATTTATGTGAGAAGCTTTTTGAAAGTTATACTATTATCTTATAACTGACTGCAGCTAGAATACAGACTTTTTTCAAATTGAATACTGTACATAATAATTAACAAAACGTGGATGTAGATACAGTTACAATTATTAGGAACATTAATTTGCATTTTTGAATCTTTGTGGGGAGTTTGTTCTTTCTTAAGGCTCTCAAGTAGTTAGCAATGTAAACAAATTTTGATTAAAAGAATCTGTTTCAAATCTTCCTTAAAAACCTAAAAAATGTTTCTAAACCTTTAGATGTGGTTTGATATATTTTTGCCTATAATGTATAGGTTATTTATAAATCTTTTTTAGGTTAAAATATTTTTATTTAGGGGTAGTTTATATCTCATTAAACTGACTGAGCAGACAGAGCTACATCATATTTGTTTGTAAGTTTAACTGAGACTTATTTAATAGAAAAATGAGCTAGATAAATATCCTACATTAAATTTTATCCAAATAATAGCACTTGTAACAATTATTGTATGTTAAAAGTCCCCTATTGATCATGTATCTGGAAGCTCTCTGTTCAGTTTCTACTTAATATTCTTTGAGCTTTTTCCATTTATGGCTTTCAGAATAATAAACACAATATCTCTGTTGTTTTTGAAATTTATAATAAAGAATAAATATTGATTTTGTTTTGACATCAAGAGAAATTACTGACAGAAGGAAATATGCAGCAATTTTGCACAAGTAACTTTATGAAGTTTTCAAGTCTTTGCAGGGAAGGAGTTAAAAGAAGAAAAACAAACAAATGACACCCCACCCTTCCCATATTTGAATAAAAATGTTTCTAAATGTCTGCTGCAATTTTTTTAAGACGGGAAACAGTTTTTTGCTTTGGCACTGTATTAAAATTCAAATAATAATATTAAAATTCATGATGAGAGTTCTATCACAGAACTTAGCTTTTCAAAGGTCTGGACAGCTCCTTAAATTTAATTGAAACTACATTAAAAATTATGTTTTTATGTACTAAGTAAACCTAAATGTTTACCTTAGAAAAGAATAACTGCATATATCTGATCAACGGAGACAGGAACACCACAAAAGTGATTTTTTCAAAGGAAAATAATTATTTCCGTATAAAATTTAAATCAATGGGCATTTGTTTCTGGCCATATGAGTGCTATAATCAGTACAATTAGGTAGATTTTACCAACTAAATGGAAGGTAGGTACAGTGTGATGTGAAGTGGGAGTGAGCTCAGAGTTGCCTCACTGTAGCGGCAGCATGTAAATGTCAGGAAAAAAGTTCAACTTCTTTGGCTACAGTTTCCACTGAGATACCACCTTAAATTCAAATTTGTGAATTGTATGGGCTTCAATGAAATAATGGGCTTTTAAAACATGTATTAGCAAGCTTAAATATGATTATGTTATTAACTATTTCATTAATTAGAAAGACAGCTCTGTAAGTCATAATGTAAGCCAAATATGGAAAACAGAACTGATGTGTTAATAATATGCTTCATTCTTTATTTTTAAATGAACAATTTTTGAGGTGAACAGTAAATTCTCCAGAATAAATTCACAAATGTATATACCTCTATTACTTTTTGAAAATATTTTGTTCTCCTGTCATTAATTATGACATTAATTATGTCACCTTTTTGCTCTCCAGAAATTATGCCAAAGTTGCCGAAAGGGTCAAAATATTACCAGCTAAATTCCCCCAAAAAACTTTTCAAATATTTCTATATTTCACATTACAATAAGGCATATGTGAAAGATGATTCAATGTAATTCATTAATGAAAAATTTCCAATTATGAAGATTCAGCTATAAATTATTATTCCAGTAAACTCTTATTTTATAATATTAATTTTTTTTCTGTGGGATACCGTAAATATAAGACAAAGTCCTGCATTCAAAACTCCAGCTGATGATAGAATAAGATGAGGCAAGGCAGAATTTGGAATGCAGTTTCCTTATTTCTGACTGTAATCTGATAACCATAGGAATATCTATATTAGAGGATCCAAACTGAATACTTTTTTTCTGCTACAGTTATCTAGATTTCTATTCTATTTACTAAGACTAATATTTTTGCCACAGTTTTCATTGTTAAGGTATTTCAAATAAGAAGACCCAATCGCTTGGTCTCTGGTCCATCCTGTCAGGATGAGAATTAATTAATATAGCTTTAATTAACTTTAAGTTTTCTCTTTCCCTTTTTCTCCCTGGTTAATTTGGTAGAGGGCAAAAATAGAACTCAGATTAGTATAATTTCGTCTGCCATGGCAGGGGGGTTGGAACTAGTTGATCTTTAAGGTCCCTTCCAACTCAAACTATTCTGTGTTTCTGTAATTTCCTAACTCATATCAAATCCTCTGTTTCTGTAAGACAAATTCTTGGGGTAACAATGACATGCTGCTACTAGCATGAATTTTTTAACCTAAAATATACCATTCATTAAATTTAATTTGCTAAAAAATATCCAGTTAATTTGCCTCAATATTTATCAGAGTTGCAAATTGGGATTTTAGTTATTAAATCTTAGTTTTAATGGTCATTATACTTACCATATAGAATGCTATTTAAACAATCAAGCCTCATGCTTTTAAGATTTAAGGCAACCATTCAAATCATCTTCACCACTGTTCTGCTATAATAATGCAGCAAAACTGTGTTTCATGACATAGGGATTTAAGATGAGATGGTACTATGAGCACAAGGGCACAATTGGAACAAAAAGGAAAGCAGTCAGAATACGAGGGTATCTGGATTTAAGAGGGTTAGCACCAAACGTCTTTGTAAATTGCTGAAGATATGAAATTTCAATTCCTATCGAATCATAGGTGTGAAGATGTGAAATTATACAGACTGTGTGATCTATATAAATCCAGCCAAGAGCTTGTCAGTGATCACTGGGCTCATGTGATAGCAGTGACTTGTTGTACTGCAGCCTAACTCCATCCTGAAGTGGAGTTGAGATGTGGACGAGGTGCAGGTACAGGCTAAGCTTCGCAGCTGGAACACAAGGCTGCCCACCCTCAGAGCAGCCCAGCTCTTGGATGGGGACCATTCTAGGTCTGTGGTACCCAAGTCCTCCAGAAATTTAGGGTCAGGCTTGTTTTGCTAAAAACTATTTGGCTACATTCATACAATTGCACAGTGCAATTGGTTTCATTTAGGTTGTATTTATCAGAATTTTTGTGTACAAAATTCTGTATTTTATGGCTTGGACGTCGTGATTATTTTAACTGCTTGCTTAAAAGAAACTGAAACTTTAGAAATAGAGAGAAATTATTTTTTTGCCAAAGAAAAAATATTATATATAGAACAGGCTCTGTATAGATAATATGTCACCTAGCCGCTGGTGTATTTATTCCTTACACATATGAGGTGGAAGGTAACATGAAGCAAGAAGGTATTAATGGCTGCCTTAAACTAACAACTGGTAAAAATCAAGTGGATGCTGACAGAAACACTTGCCATTTGTGGGAGTTTCACATGTGTCTCATTTTCCAAATTTAATTAAAATTCAGAATTTTTCCTGTATACATTTTCTGAAATTTCAGAGTGCACTGGTCACACAAAGATGTGCTACAGTAGTAAAGTTTGGGTCATATTCTTCAACTGCATGGCATACAAGCTCTGAAGGTTCAAAAGGGAGAAAAAATCTCAGCTAGGTTGTGTCAATCAACAGTGTTTTTCCCATGCTTACTTTATTTGAGAACTTCAACAGAGTGAAGTTTGAATTAATCTGCACAACCTTTTTTTTTTTTTTGAGTTTATACTCTGGCAGCTTGCTGGGTCCCTTTACAAAACACAGTAAGACCAGCTCCAATACCATTTATGTGAGAGACAGAAAACCTGAGCAGAAATACCTGACCTTAACCTATGTGAAGTGTCCACTTCATACTGCTTTGATCAGGAATAAGTACCTGGGCCCACAGCCACTGTTTACAGATAGGTCGGTAATCTATTCTCATGTGGATAACTATCAGGCCAAATTTTTCTTCTTTCTCCCCTTTTCTGATTTCTGATTATTTTAACTATGGTTGGGCAGCCGGAGAAGAATATTTTTCTATTAGCTGTGACCAGAAGTCCTACAGTATTTAGACAAATACTGTAAAATACCATTAATATTGAGGTGCTGCAAAATCATATAGAACAGTAAGAAGTGTCCATGGAAAAGACTGACAGGGCTTAATTTTTCATAAAAATCTGTAGGATCACTGATGTAATTTTTATACAGCACTTTATTTTTTTTTTAAATGGGAAAAGATCAAAGTCACACCTATGATATTTCTGAAACCAGAACACTGCATTTTCTTTTTATGGAAGTCTACTGAATTTTGTTTAATCCCATTTAAATTGTTATATCATGCTCATAACTGCATTGTTGGAAAGCCACTTGCTTAGTGCTAATGAGTGTGTTTTGATACTTGTGAATGACTTGACTTGATTCCCAGGAAAGGGGTGGCTGTACCATATATCCAAGATTGGTTGGACACAGCTTGGTTTACAACCCATGAATATGCATTCTTGAGGACTAGACATAGTATGGTTTTGGATGGTCCTCCTGAAGATAAAAATGGCTGTTCTGGTAGTCTCCTGTTAGTAGATGGTTTCTGATCTTCATTATGCTACAAATTTCTAGCCAAACTTTCGTTGTCCAGAGGGTTATTTTTTACACTAGCATGTTAAGATGGTGGGAGAAGTAAGTGATTGTTTATCTTTTGCAAGAAGTTTGATATTAACTAAGTTGAACTCCATTTGCCTAGGTGCCCTGGAATGTCAAATAAGATGTAGAAATATATTTCTATGTAGAATATATGTATGAACATGTAGAATATGAGGTAAAATAAATTATTTAAGATTTGTTGTGGGAGAAATCACACACCATCTTCCCCAAGCAACAGTTGGGAAAGGGCTTAGGAGTGTACAAAGCTGGTCTAAGAACAAGAAAACAGAAAGGCTGTTTGGCAATAAGTTGTTTTCATAGCTGAAGCCCTTCAAAATGGCAGAGAGAAATAGAGCAAGCTCATCAGCTGTCTGCATGCAACCCAAAAGATACCAAGGTCATAATACATTTTGAGACAGGTGAAGTCCACAGGATTCTTAGACATGCTGAGCACTTCTTCCAGCTAAGATGAGGGGTGTGTAGTTCCTTCCCATTCATCTGCTAATATTCAGAAGGACCAATGCTTTCGGACTGTGAGGATCATGCCCTACTTTTTAATTGTAGAAGGATACTGAATACATGGCAAAAAGGTAGTCACTAAATGATGTGCTGTTAATTGATCAAGTCTGATAAATCTGCTACCAGTCAGCTCATCATCAGGGTAAGCTTTATGTATCTTTCTTTTAACCTCATAGAGAGGTAACCTGTGGTGCAGTTCCTTTTCCTGTTAGCAGGCAGTATATGCACTTCCTTATTTTGCAATCTAGTATATGCAATGCCATTACGTCCTTTAGTACAGTGTTTGTTGAACTTTCTGAATCTGTGATTTCCTTTTGATTCACCTCTCTCCCTGTTATTGTCTTGAATTCTTCCCTCTTTTGATGATAGATTTTTGTAATTGCTGCCTGAAAAGCCACTTTTTCAGGGAGAGTGGACTTACTGACAGCAAGCCAAGGTAGTTGGTAAATCAGTGGCTACTCTAGATACTTGCAGGAGCTTCTCAGTCTCCAGTTGTCAAAACTGAGATACTGCTGGCAAACTTTGGATTTTTTAACACTGTGAGTATCATTGTCCTTTGGCAACCTGTGGTTTGAGCAACAGTTGTTTAGCAGAGGCGAAGTTCCCATTGCGTGATGAATTCCCCAACGGCACAGTTTTAGAAAGTGACAGAGAGCAGGTTTGTTTAACCTGGGTTCAGACAAGGTCTGCCGATAGTGGCAGAGGACCTGCGTGATTTCATAACAGCGCAAAGTCTCTGTGATCACCTGAGTTACAGCCACCTTTCTCTCGTGTTTCTCTACAAACAAAATTATTCTTGGTAAAGGGTATGGGCCATAGAAGAGGTTTTGATGTTGGTATATTTACTTTAAACTTAAGGAAAGAATGAAAGTATTTTTCCCCTGTGTTGTATGTCTATTGTTTTAGATCTCTTGATCAGCCAGTCTTTAGTCAGAATTTGCAAAAAAAAATGTTGGAAATCTACGAGGTTGTGTTACCTTGGTTGTTTAAAATAGGGCCAGATAGCATTTATAATCCCTGTGTTGTAACATTCACTGTATCTCTGAGATAACGCTGTTGTGCAAACAGGAAGGTGCCATTTGATCACAAGCCGAAGGACGGGTTCCAACACTACTGAGATTTTCTCCATGGATCCCCATCCCCAGGAGCTAGCCTGGTTATTGCTCATCTTGGTCTCTCCTATGTCAATGCCCCATTGAGTTAGGATCAGGGCACTGCTTAAAAATCAAGAAAAGGTAAAGACAACTAAATTCTGGTGTATTTGAGGCTGAACTAGAGTGAAAGAGAGGTGAAAAGTCAGCAGTCCTAGGCTGTGCTCTCCTCCCTTGTCACAGACACTGTTTGACCTGTTCACGTCTCTGTTCCTCTGTTTAACCTACCTGTCATGACAGTTACTCTCCACCTGCAAGGACTATGAATAATGTGACTATTGCATAGCACCAGGTGTTATGCCTGGTGCCTTCCAGGACAAATACACAAGCGAGTATTTGTTAATAGTCGCTCTGCTCCTTGTTTCCAGAAGGGAAAAGGAGAGAGGAGCAGACTGTCCTTGTGATAACCTCTTGTACTGCAGCAGAACCTGTCAGAAGAGAGATGCAAACCATTAGGAACCCCAAGGAGAGACTGCAGAGCCCTTCAAAACTGCTGGCATGGCTAGGAAAGGCACCTCATGGAGAGTTCTCTTCTTCGCACTTCAGAAATTAATATAACATTAAGTATTTTTGAAGTAACACCAACCGTCTTTCCATCATCTTTCCCGTATAACTGTCTTCGGCCTCTCTACCACTCTCACAGTATTTCAAAGGGTTCATTGAAATACTTGCTGTGAGACCTTAATATCCTTATTATTGGAAGACAAACGATAAATAGCAATAGCACAGCTAAAATTATCTGGTTATTCTAGTTTTAGAAACACAAAAATGTACAGCAAATATTTATATAAAATTCAGGTAAAATACAGGCCAGAATGCTCCAGAAGGAAATAATTTCTACGAGTGCACCAAGAACAGCATTTAAGAACAAGGCTAAGTTATGAAGCATATCCTTTAAAGGAACTATTTTGAAACAGGCCACTGTATTTCCTGTAATTATTTCTCTGATTCCACCAATATTAATTGATAGATATTTACTGTTTCGTGAATGTTCACTTAAGCTTCATCCTATATTCAAGAAATTGATACAACTCAGGGCTTTTGCCCTAAAAGCTAATGCAAGGAGAGCTGGCAGTAGCAAAGTCCTTCTCCCGGGACATTATTACTGGGGCAGATGCAGCCGTGGGTGAAATCCTGTTGTAAAATCTGTGTCATAGCTAACTCCCACCAAAACACTCTATCAACAGTGTGGCTGGACATTAGGAAATTAGGGACAAACAAGTCTTAGATGTTGCTGTTAGGAAAGAGTGAATTTTGGCACTTATGAGGAATGTGGATACCCTGGGATGCAAATGTAGCGTGTTGTGAATATGTGAAAGCGATGTTATGATCGTGCTTTCCAGTAAACTAAGTTTTCTGTGACCCCGGTGATCATAGTGGTCTGTTTTTGTATGGCACTGAAGCACCTTAAGGTGTGCTTTACCTAAATGAGTGAATAACCCATTGAACATGGGGTATATTTGTACACTTGAAATTTAGCATAAGTCTCATGTTGAACTGACATTGGAAACACAAACGATGTCTTCTGGGGAAAGGAGAGGAGCAGTGGTGGTTGAGAAGGAAGTCAAAGACAAATTCTTTGAGAGAGTAGTTACTCCCGTGTAGTAATATCCAGGAAAAGAGAAAGCGGGAACATGTGCTACATCGTGCTGTGGAAGCTGCTCGTGTCTAGATGTGTAATGTGACAATATAAGTCAAATATACAGTACCACAGATTACTGGGATAGAAAAGTGTGTGAATGTGAAGTGGATGGGTACATGATCACAATGCAACTCCACGTTTTTATTCACATTTCATATGGTAAAATAAATAGTAGTGTAAATAAAGCTGTAAGTATTCTGACAGGAGTTGCATATGTGAGCTTTTAGTATTTGACTTTTGGTATGTAAACATGACAATAATTTCCATAAGTAGCTAGTGACTATTTCTATGTGTGCTTGTGGGACACAAAATCTCTTTAAAAAAAGTTGAAAAGTGATTGTTGCACGGCTCCTATAAACCCCTAAGTCTTTCCATTAAGTCTCAATGTCCCAGAAGCCCTTATGTCTACAAAGGCAGTGCTTTGGTAGAGGAAGATTCCATTGTATGTATGTGTGCTTGCCTACACGTGCGTGAGTTCACAGCTGTGTTTTGGAGTATGTACTATAGACAGAGAAGGTAATGTAAAAGGGAATATACAGGTCTGAAAAATAAAAATGCAAGCTGCTTTTTGTCCTGCTGTTGATAGTTTAGTTGCTTAGAGCATTGTGGTTTATCCTGAAAAAATGAGGGTTACACAAGTGTATGCTTTGGTAACTTTAGTTAGACAAAGTCCTGGTGCAAGACAGTAAAGGTTCTGTCTGGGCTGGAGTGTTTTTTATAGATTGCACTGGGCACAAGGAGGAGAGAGAGTTACCGCAGTTGGTAGCAGGGAGACACAGTGTTTCCTTCCCCATGCAAACCAAAGGGAACATACGCCCTCTAATCTCCTATGGCCTATGTCAAGAAGGGTATTTATTACTAATTTAAAAGCATACAGAAAGGTAAATGCAGGGACCATTTTTTTCCCCCCCTTGAGTTTGCATAGGAAAATAATTAAAGGCAAACATTGTATGTTATAAAGAATATATTGGTCTGCATATGGCATTCTTTTGTTGGAGATTACAGACCCAGTGGCCTGATCCTGCTATCACTGAAGTGAATGGCACATTTCCTATTGATTTCAGGGAAAGAAAGCGCAGACTACAACCCAACATGAGACAGGTGAAAGCTGCTCCTTCAGAAGTATGCTACCCATTATATTTAGGCTCCCAAATTACTTTTTCTTAGCGTCCTGGGAAGTAGATGGACACGAATTGTTCGTATTAAAAGTGTAATGAGGATTGCTTAAAGACGTAAATGTCATCTTTAACACTGCTGAACCAAAAACATAAAAGATTCTGCCAGTGCGTGAAAGTGAAACTAGCTGAGAACAAAAGTGAAACCAACAGGCAACTCTCACTCCCCAGGCTGAGAGAAATGCAGAAATCCTAAAGTGCTGATGCTTAACAGTAAATTTGAATTTTAAAATTTCCTTTACTTTTATTAGTGTGAAAAAGTGTTGCTAGTGATCCAGACAAAGATTTCCCCTAAGACAGGTATTTTCTCATGGTGGTATCTCTTTAAAAAGTCAGAACCAATTAAAAATGTCAGGGTTTTTTCTTTATGATTTTTAGGGGCATCTGTACACATTACCCTCTTTTTCTTTCTCATGCATTCTCCTTTTGCATGCATTGCATCACAGACTTGTAAATCATGTATCCTTAATATTCTGACAGAAGCATGTGCTAGAGCAGGACAGAATTGACCTTGCTTTACAAAAGTATTGGTGACTGTAATCAGCAAGTTTCTAGAGAAGGGAAAGAAGAAGTATCTTTAAAAATATATTAAAATGATGGTCAAATGTTTTCAATGGATAAAACACCAAAAAATGAGAGCCAGTGTAGCAATGGGGAGAGACAGACATTCAGTTCTTCCTGCCCAGTCTAGCAGGATCAGCAGGAGACAAATGTCCAGGAAAGTGGGGAAATACCAAACAAAACAACAGCAGAGGGTAAAAAAAAGCATTGGATGCCATGGACAAAAAGACAGAATGGAGGAAATAAGTGGTTTAGACAAGTTAATTTTGTGCAAAATTATTCCTTGGTTCACATTTGTCAGTGTCTAGGAAATTGGGTGGAAAAACACATGTGTGGCAACAGTCTGCTGTAGATCCAAGCAGTATGAGGAGGGTAAATACGTGGAAAGAAAAGGGTAAGAGATGACAGATTTCTTTTTTTTAAGGCAGTTTAGTCATGAATACTACACCCTACAGTGCTGAGGCTTTTTGACCATGATTTATGTTGATAATTCTTATTAAATGACAAACTGAAGCAAAGTGGTTTTTTTTTTTTTTAATTTAGCACACTGAATTTGTACTCATTATCTTAAACATTTTTTCCTCTCACATTTGTTTGGAAAAGTTTAGAGGGAAAAGGGGGGGAAATGGTGTATAGACAGTGATTTTAGCTGGTATCTTCCTCGCAGGTGGAGGGAGGAGATAGAAGTCTCAAAACTACAGGCCTATGTAAATTCTGCAGCATCACAAGTAATTACAAAATAATACAAATCACAGAAAAATGGGTAAAGCAAAGACCGTATTTATCTGGGAAGATATTCAACTTTTAAAGCAGAGGAGGGAAAAGTTGCTGTGGGAAGAAATATCTCAGGTCTTTGTCCCTCATGTAAATGGCTTTAAAAAAAATTCAATGTATGTAAAACAATTTTTTTTTTTTTTTAAATGTAAGATCATGCCACTTGCAGATTTAATGTTGGTAATGAGATGGAGCATGCAGCAATATAGAGGCCTCTAAGAACTGAAAACCAGGTCTGGGGAATCTGGTACTTCAACTGACAATGTATGGAACTAATTTTTGACATGTGTACCTGACTTATCAAAACCGATTTTGAGGACTCAGACTAGAATGCAATGAGAGTTTTTAAAATGCTTTTCAGACCAAAAGATACAAAGCTTTTTGAGGGCCAGATAATCTGAATGTGCAAAAATGTGCCTCAGTATACAATAATTTTAATCTGTTCCCTCTTACGTTACAGAGAGCATGGCACAGCCCCTATTCTGGGACAGAAGGACGGACGTCCGAGGGACATAGGCATCTCTTCTCAGGTAACCCGCTCTTACTGATGGCTTGAGAGAGAGAGAAAAAATAACTTTTCTGTTCAGATTAAATAATACCTGACCTTTTGGCCTTTTAGATTTTGGAGTTTATTGACATTTCAGACAAACATAGATACTTCTGTTTTATTTTGAGAGAGGTGAGGAGGCAAAGTGTTGTGAGGGAGGGAAGTTAATGCCAAGTCCTTCTGATGTCCGATCGGTTGCAGGAGAAGAACAGTGCTGACATTGGTATACTGGGTTTTCCCATTAAAAGATGCAAATGATAGGATGTTATAGAAAGACCAATGTATTTGTGAACTGTGCTGTGTGTTTCAGTTTGCTTCATATTAGAATAGCTAATAAATTGGAAGTAGATGCTACAATCTCTGGTTGGTCAAAGCCAGGGCTAAAAAAATTAGTTCTTTCTAATTGTATGTGGTTTTACTGTGTTGACAAATACATTTGACGTGGTAGCAATTAAAAGTAGTCTGTTTTGACTAAGTTGAAGGGCCCAGACTTGGTTTTAAAGCATGCTGGTTAATTAAGCCAGACTCAGTAAATGGCATAAAGCTCTAGATAGGATGCTTTTTGAGAAAAATGCAGTTGCTCGAGGTCAAATTAGTCAATAAGTAATATTTTCTGATCAGGAAAGAGTCTGCATTTCTGAGATATTTTATGCTTTGTGTAAGCTTTTTATACACCAATAGATAGAGGAGCTGTGTTAAAGTGTTGGAGTTGCTATTGTGTTACGGTACATCACTTGTTCTTCCTGGTTTGAATTGTTGATTCAACTCTGATAATTTAGACAAGAGAGAAATGTAAATTTCATTTACCAAATGGCATGTTCGTAGCATTGAAAAAAGTGAGAGATTAAAAATTATTAGAAGTCTCTAAAATCTATAATGTTTTTCTGTAGCCTTTCAAAAGGCAGAAATCTAAATAATAATATTTCTACAGGCAAAATAATATACATTATCTAAAATAAAGTATAAACTGCTGTTAGAAGAGGTTTGAAATAAATAGTATGTGCAGATAGGTAGTTGGGATTTTGAAGTATTTTTCTTCTATTCTCTCTCCTTTTTGGCAAGGAAAATAGAAGGATTTCTTTCAAATATAAAAGGAATAAATAAATACAATTGGAATTAAACATTATGCTAGATATTTGGTGAAATTTGTTTTCTTATAAGTATTTTGGTTTTAAATGTAAGTGCTGTGAAATAGTTCAGATCTCAAAGTTTGTAGGGAGGAAATGTTTCAGCATCTTTGTTCTTACCTGAGGAATCCATTTTAGGAGTCTATTTTCCCTGTTTGCAAAATACATTTTTATTAGATCTATGTATTTGGGTTAAGACTTACTTAAAATTACTTAATTAGGTTATACTGAAATTCTAAGTGATTTAAAAAGAAGGATTATGGTAATATGACAAAACATAACACTATTTTCATTGAAATTCTTAAATAAAGCCCTTTTAACATGCCAATTTTAAAAATCTATAAATTTAGGGTGTTAAAATTGTACAAAATATAAAAAGGCTGAACTTATAATGGAATGTATAATCCTGTGCCAGTGAGCAGGGATTTTGTAGGTACGTCTGGAACATGGCAGCAGGTCATCTACACCTTCAGTTCTGTTTTGAGCATTTCTCTTGTGGAATTGTCCTTCTTCTTACTTTATTATGTATATGTAAACACTTATCAAATGTTTGTGGTTGATTTGTAAAGAAAAAATGTAGAGAAAGAGGTAACAGTGTAGGTGCGCTAAGCTAGATAGGGACTGATTGTGTTTTCCCAGGAAATTCTGAAAAATGTACCAAAGTAAAAATTGCTACAGTAAAGAATAAATTCTAAATAATTGTATTTGTGCTGTTTGAAATAGCATGGCTGTGAATTGTCTTTAAAAACCTCCTGTAAGTGTCCAAAAACAGTGCAACATAAAAAGGTTTTCCAATTGTGTTTTGTCTAGATAAATCTATAGGCTTGTAGGCTGATTTCATGGGCAGGGTATTAAAAAATGAACTTAAAAAAAAAGGAGCTATGTGTGTTCTTTTCTCATAGATAAAGGTTTTTTTTTCTAAAAAGGAAAACGTATATGTGTTTCTTTCCTCTGTGTTGTTTATAGTTTGAAATAAATAATGAACTTGTAGTGATTTATTTTTTTAAAGACGTATTTGTATAAAAAATCTGGCAGTAGGTTTGTTTTACTTGTAATTTAATATTGAAGAAATAGCAGAATGTTTCTGGATATTTGCATTTGCTTCAGAGGTTGGAGCCTAAGCCAGATTTCTGTGTAGTCTGTCAGGCAGTTACACGTCTGAGCATGTTACAGTCTGTAGCACTACAAATTAGAGCTATTTGACTTGTATTTGCTGCATGAGGCTTTCATTAAAAAAAATAGCAAATAAAATAGAAGTATAGAGGATGAGCTCTGCGTGTGTGTGGAGGGTGTTTTGGGGTGCGATGCCGAGCTGTGGAGGGGGGCCGTGTGAGACCCGGAGGGTTTTACTCTGAGATGCTGCTTCTGCCTGAACGTGTGCTATCTGCCCCGTCCCTCGCTGACTTTATAAATGGATTCTGACTCTCCGGGTTATTTTTTAATTCCCAGCAGGGTAGTTGCATGCACATTGTCTGCTACTTATTTTAAGAGAGGAGCTGAAAAAGTGCTGTATGTGTTAGTCACACGTATACTGAGCACCTGTATGAAGAGTGTACGGGAAGGAGGGCAGAACATGAGTGTGTGACTCATTTTCACCCTGGTTTCACTACAGGATAGCCCAGCATTTCCTAGTAACTTTGTCCCAAAGTTTTCTGGGGGTTGTAAAGCTATTTTTGAGTTCATTTGCTTATTACAATTTGCCTCCTCAAACATAAATAAAGAATTTTTTAAAGCCCCACCAGCTAGAATAAAGTACTTCACCTGCTTTTTACTATCTCGCAGGGAGCGTGCAGTTAATGCCAGTAACAAACAGTTGTGCTTGGGACCAGAAACCACACTGCGGGAGTACAGAAACCCGCCACAATGTCAGCGGCCCGGGGCCCGCCGCTGGGCCGGGCCGGGCCGGGCCGCTCGGAGCGATCTCCGCCGGCGAGCCGGGGCGCGGTGGCTCATCCTGGGGGCCGCGGAGGCTTCGGGCCGGGGTCCCAGGCAGGACCCGCCGGGCAGCGGCGAGGGGGGGCCGGGCGGGCCGGCGGAGGCGCCTCGGCGCCGCAGAGGGTTAACGGCGGCGGGGCCGCGGGGGCCGGTGGGAGTTGTAGGCGCCGCGGCATGACGGGAACTGCCACGAGAGGCCGGGATTCGCCGGCAGCGGCCGTGACGGCGCCCGAGCGCGGTGCTGTGGGGGGGCCGCGGCTGTCCCGGCGGGGCGAGCTCCGGCCCGGCCCGTCCGCGCTTAGCCGCCGCGCTGGGCCGGCTGTGACCGGCCGGGTGCCTCGGCCAGCGCCGGCGTTATCCCCGCGCCCTGAGCAGCGGCCCGGCCGGGTGCGCGCCTCGAGCGCCGGCAGGTCAGTGGCGGGTTTGCCCCGGTGCCAGGGTGCCCGGCCAGTCCTGGTCGGCCCCGGAGTCGGCGGAGCCGAGCCCTCCCGGTGCCGCTCGCTGCCCGCGGCTCCGCGCCCGGGCCGGGCCGTGGGGCATCGGCCCGGTCCAGCAGGGCTCGCCCGGCGCCGCGTCCTCCCGAGAGGGATTTGCTTTGGTTAAACCACACTGGCGGCTCGTCCGCGCTGGCTCTGGGGCTCCTGCCGCCCCGCCGCACCTGTGGCTGCTCGGGGCCCCGGAGAGGCACCGGCTCACGGGCTCACTGCGGGTGCGGAGCTTTGCTTCCACTTTGCGCTGAGCTCTGCACCGAATCCGAGAGCAGACAGATGCCTTCCTGCGGCCTCCTCCGCCGCTCGGCTTGCGCGGGTAGCAAACGCTGGCACGTGGCAGGAGGGCATCGAATGCTTTTATTTGCAAGTTGGGTTTTTTTTCTTTGAGTCTTTTAAGTGTGAAGTGGGAGAATGACGATGCATGAAGGTGCTAAAGTGCGTTGAAGTTACGGGACAAACCCAGGAAGCAAACAGAACTTGATAGTTTACCATATAGAGGGGTATTTTCTGTCCGGACAAAGCGGGAAGGGAAGAAAAAGGAGGAAATACACTACGTGTTAATTTAATTTATCCTAATAATGCAAAGTTAGTTCTTGTTAAACCTTCTGGTGTTTTAAAGTAACTTGTTAATTAACTAGAGGTAACTTACTGTATGTATCAAAGGAATGACAAATAATAAATCAGTTGAAAGTGAATTTAGTAAATTTTGCTTGTGTATTTTTGTTTTCCTCCTTACATTTTGGAAACAGATCTTGAAAGACAGTGGTGTCATGCATGGGCAGTCAGCTGAACTTGGGGCTGAGCATGCTTAAACTTCTCTTGGGAACAGAAAGATTCATGTTAGGTTATTTTCCTTGCCAATAGTAATCCTCTTGAGATTCAGAAGAAGACTAATTTATTTGTTAACTAATAAATAAAGTGCAGAGAAAATTACACTGTTGAGCTCAAACAACAACATAAAAAGGAAATATGCCGTAGTAAGCTTATTTTCTATTGCTCAGTTTCTGTGAGAAGTATGTGAGGAACTCTGCAAACATTTTTGTGTTAGAAAGCACATCAGATTTTGCCAATGATATGACCTGAAATACAGTTCTTAAAAAAACCATCATAGATGGTTCTCAGAAGAAAGAAAACAAAGAAGTGAAATATATGGGTTTTTTCAAGGGAATGTATTGTTCTAGTGGAGGAAATAATGTTGTTTTGCTTATAAAAGAAACTGTTGAGTAGCCACAGAAAAGGGCTAAGTGCCTTAAGTGCCAGTGTTACAACCTCTGGTGGTTTGGACTTGCAGAGTGAAGCTGGTGAAGATGGCTTGAGATACAAAATCAGCAAGTCCAGAACAAAATAAAGCAGAAAAGATCAAGGCAAGGAAAATATGAGTAATCTATTGTAATGTGTTTTAAACTTGTTAGTGTATGGACTACTCTGTTCCTATTCTAACCATTGCCTTTCCAGTTTTGCAATAGTAGGTTTTCCTGGATTCTGTTTTCTTGTTTCAGTGCAATGCATTAGCACTGCAGTGGTGCATTAGCACAATAAACACAATATATCCCCTTTCCAATAATGTATAATCTACCTGCAAATACTGTACTGTATTAGCAGTGGAAGCTACATGTAAAGGGGGTCAAATAGTTGAGGGTACCCAAAGGAAAGACAAGATTAGTAATAAAAATGATCTAATCTGGCAGCCATTGTACACTTAGCTGTAGGACAATTTTTGAAGGGCAAACTAAGATCACAGAGAAATTAAAGGTGGGATGAAACGCAGAAGTTTTAGCAAAAAAAAGTGTGCCAGACTACCTTGTTACCTTACGTTTCATTGTGAGGAAACTTTGGTACTGTACCATGTGAGGAAAACAGAAAATTTGGATTAATTGCATTGTAAGGTGACTTTGGAATGAACTGACATATAGTAGGTGGAAAGAGACTATAGTGATGGAAAGAAGGCTGCAAACTGGAGTTTTCGAAGACTATTGGAATTCTTTCCTTAGTGACACTAGTGAAGAAGTACAAGAGTGATAAAATCTTATGATACAGAACTGGTGGACTGTATTGATAGAGAGGAGGATTGGAATATCCATGTGCTGACAAGATGAATCAAAACTGAGATTAATAGAATTAGATGAGATTTAGTGATGAAAATAGAAACTGATCACAATTTGTTCTAGAAGAGTTCATCACTTCAGTGACAAGTTGGTAGTTGGTGTAGTAGACAGCAGCAGAATGATAGCATGCGACATGGTTGAGAAAATAGAAAAAAAAAAGTGTCCCAGAAAGTGTTAAGGGATGGATTTCCTGTATGTATAGAAAATATTACTGTCAAAGTATATGGCATTAGTAAGACCTTATCTGGAGCCCAACTGTCACCCACATTGAGATAAATGGGCTCAAACGGATGGAACAGATGCAGAAAAGGACCACATGGATGTTACGAGGAATAGAGAGGCTTAACAGAAAGACACAGAAATGACAACTACACTGTTATGTAAGGCAAGAAAATAATTACATGAGCTCAAGATTAGAATAAAGCACAACAAATGTGTGTAAAAGGGATAATGGGTAGACTTTGCTGGAAATTGCAGGAAGAGCTCTAACTATCAGACTAACAATATTCTGGAGTGGTGTCAAATGAGGAAGAAGTTTAAATTTCTTTAAGAAGGAAGTTTGATATATCCAGGAAAGAACGTCAGTGTTGGGTTCTGCATAGCAGTGACTCTGGAATCCTGGATATCTCCTCCCATAATACCGCATTCTTCTGTATCAATGGATTCTGAGATGGATATGTTCGTGGGTCCATTTTGAAAGTTCTGCTGGTTTTTGTCATATTAATTTCCTTTTAATATGCCTCTTAATAGCAGCAGAGTAGTTTGGTTGTGTTTGCTCTGAACTGTGTGTTTGGTTTGGACACTATGGCTGAATTCATGCAGTGCTACCTGACTTCTTGTGCCTGGATGGTCTACTTGTAGGAGTCTTAATGGAACATTTTTTTGGTAAGTTTTTAGACATCTAGGCCAAGACAATGTTGCATTCTAAAATGTGTATATAATCAGCTTCCTTGGGATGTTACTTGAGACCTTGTGTCTTTTTTTTTTCCTCGCCTTTTGGACTGTATAGTTTTTACATACAGCACTTAGTGCAGTACTGAAGAATTAACAGAAGAACCTAAAGATTAAAGAACATTGCTTTTGAGCAAGGCTGCTGTCCTCTAGGCAGACAGTTTTGATTTTTACTTGGCATTTTGGCTTTTGGGAAATCTCCACAGGGCAGAGAGTTAAGCAATCATTGCTCAGTCATCCATTTTAATTTTAATTTTCAGTCCACAGCTGTAGAAGGTTATTCAAAGAGAAATAATATGTTTTAAGGAGGTAACTTCCTATTTGGTGGTCAATAGAAAACTAAGTGATAGAATCAATCCAATCATCAATTTATGCATTAAGTGCTACCACTGGCACTTTCAGTAGTTGCTGAAGCAAAGAAGTTAATTGATTATAAGAATTAAACTTCCTTCATATGCCTAGAGGTGAACAAGTCATGAAAATGGAAGGCTCATTTGGTATGAGACACTATGAAAGACGAGGAAGAAAGAAAAAAAAAATTATTTCTAAATGGCTTCTTGTTCTTTTTTTCTGTAAAGTGAGATTTGAGCTAAAGACATTTATCTTGAAACTTACAGGGCAGAGGTGTGACCATAGAGTGATGGTATGAGTGTGGAATGAAACATGCTTGGTTGTTATTTAACCCAGATTCCTGAAAGTTATTTTCCTCTTCCATCATGAATCTGATTCTTTAAAGAGAATAATTCCTATTCATAGCAGGTTCTTTCGCTTGTTCTTTTCTTGACCTTTTTGAATTGGAAGGAAGTCGTGGACTTCCCATTGAAATGGTAGGAACACTGTGTTAGGCCTTCAGCAAAGAAAAATTTTCTGACCTGATTTGCCTGTGTCATCCTACAAGGCTTTCTGCCATAAAAAAAGGCACTTCCACTGGTGTCACTTGTTTCTAGTCCTCTCGTACTGTATTATGCCTCTTGAAATAACATTGATTGGGGGAGCAAAGTCATGGAAGTGAGCCGCATTCATGTGATAAGGCTGATAATGGCATTTGTGTGACTCAATAACAAAAGCAAAACTGCTCATATTTTAGTATTCAACAAGAATAAGGAGTTACTGCTGTCACTTAGAGCAGGCCACATCCATTCTTTGACTGGTTTTATGTAACCAAGTCTAGAGGAATATGTACATGTGTATGCTCACACATATGTATATATAAACATACACCTGCTTTGCTGCAGGTGCTGGCTGATGAGTAGAAGTAACAGAGGATCAATATACAGAAGTACCGGGAACCTACAGAGTGAACAAAATCAGGGCTTGGTTTGGTAGCAGTAGACTCAGAAAGGAAGGGTTCACTGCAGCCTGCAGCAGCATTTTTTGGGTTGGTTTTTTTAATTGCTCTTTGTTTGGTTTTAATTATTTTTTGTAGGAATACTTTGGAGCCACACCATTGCTGCTGTAAATCTTCAGATTTCCATTGAAGTCTCCAGAGGGGGATAGTGTTTTACATACCTTGAATAGATGGCCTTCTGGGTAGAAACGTTATTATGATGTCTTTGGTCCTACATTGTTTTTAAAGGATGGTGGTTTTGAAATGCCAGCTCTAATAGTTAAAACTTCAGTGGTAGAAGTCTTTAGTAAGTCTGGAAGCCAGACATTTTAAAGAAATATGGAGAATTTGATGAAAAATATACAGATGCCTTGTTGAGATTTAAAGATGATAGCAATCTAAGATACCTTTTTTTGCTCTCAACTTCTGTCCCTGGTAGGGTCCTAGTTGAACTTTCTGCCCTCACATTTCCTCTAGGAATGATACTTTGTGTTTAACAGGCATTCAAAGTGGAATTCATGTTTGTGAAATACTGGGAGTAGCCAAGACAAAGTCTTGTGCAAGTACTGGGTTTTGTCAGGGGCACCAGAACTGTCTGCCATGTGGATCTTTAAGGAGACACTTGACGACTACCAATTATTTAAAAAGGATGAGAAGACAAAGATTTACTACCAAATGTAGTCCATCATCTGGGTCTGAAAGTGAATGTATCATGCAAGGTGACACTGAGTGTTGGCAGCGGTGTGAGTGCCATGCATTCCTGAACTTTGTTAATTTTATGTGGACAAGTAGCTGTATCACTTATCTACAGTTACAAAACTAGGTAGAAGAGACATCAAGGATTAAACAATGAGCACACAGCATTTCATTTCTACAGATGATATTTTCAGCTCAAAATCAATATATTTCAGTGGGTTGTAGCATTGAAAAAGGTTCATCTGTTGTCATGGCCATATTATGTCTCCAGTAAACATATGCTGCACTTGGATTTGCAGCATGCACAACTATTAGAATTATTTTTTTTTGAGTAGTACTTGATTTCCAATGTTGCTGGTGATTATAAAACCCAACCCCCACTTTATATGCATGTCCTAATAAGCTTTTCCTTGGTTTGCATAATGAGAGGATCTGGAGCTCCCCATTGCAATGACTTCTGAGAACTCTAAACAGGGAATGGCAACAAAAAGAGAAATTTTGAGATTTTGCAGGAGACTCACTTGTCAGTCCGTAGTAGGTAAACGTGAAAAATCCCTGTATCAAGTACTAGAAGTTTGCAGTACCATTTGAATTGTTTCCTGTTTGTAAGGGAAACTGAACAGACCTTCTCATAAAGAGCTGCGTGCATCTGCATGGCACATTAAATTTACAGCCTATAGACTCAACTAGTTAATATGCCAGCTACTGTTTGGCTTTAGGTTCTGTTTGTCTTCCATTGTTACATTTGCCTGGAGTGTTTAGTTTCTGAGAAATTTGGGACTTTATTCCCTGAAGCGGGACAGGTTGCTGATGCCCGAGGTTTGTTTGAGAAGCAAGGAGTGTATAGCTGTTACACAGTGTGGTAACCTAAAATGCCTGAATGACAATTTCAAAGCTAAGACTTGTGTTTCGCAACTGCCTTGTGTTTGCAGGTTTCTGCCCTTCTTATAGAAACTATACTCAAAAGGGTGCAACTGCAGATGAGCGACACGTCAATCAAAATTTGTGCTTAGTTGGTTATTTATTATGGCACTTAATGATAGCAATTCCATCTCTTTCTCTCAGCCTGCTGTTCTCTGGCTCCCTTGTTCCTGCAAGCTCTGCAGGGCAGGGCCGATCAGCTCGCGGTGCCTTATGTTAGGCCCACAGGAGTCCTGTACTGTAGGGGCTGACAGTGAGAGCCAGCTGGCAAGGCCCGAGTCTGAACCATGGATCCCCCAGCACCTGCTTCATGTGTAGCATGCCAGGAGGGAGGAGGGTTACATAAATACCTGCTTCTAGAGTTGCCCAAATACACCACTTTAACATATGCTGAAGGTGTATGCACAGGATGGGGCTGAGAATGTCTGCCCCAGCCCCTCCAGTCCCACTGGCTTTCCTTCCCATCGTTACAGCTGAAAGAAAAACAGTGACTGAGAAGAAAGTCCTTACTGAGGGTGGTGAGGCACTGGAATATGTTGCTTCTTTGCTACAACAGAGAAGTTGTGGATGCTCCATCCCTGTAATGTCCAAGACCATCTTGGATGGGGCTCTGAGAAACCTGGCCTTGTGAAAGGCATCCTCGCCCATGGCAAGAGAGTTGAAAGTAGATGATCTTTAAGGTCCCTTCCAACCCAGGCCATTCTATGGTTCTATGATGTGATGATTCTGTGATTCTCTGTGCTGTGCAACAGCTTCAACCAGAATCACCTCACCCTGCACACCTGTGCCATGCTGTTAAAGCACTTTTCTGCCCTTTCAGGCAGAGGAGGGAAAGCTGAATTCCTGGGTGAGTACTAAATAGTGTATGGACTCAGAGGGGTTACCATGACCTCTGCAAGGAGATGGAATAGGTGCCTAAGGAAAGACTGAGGAGCTGGAATTCCACACAAGGCATCTTGCCTCACCCCAGCATTATGATCAACTCAGCAGTTGATGAGGTGTATGGAGAGATTTGTTGGTGTCTGAATGGTCCTTGTAGAGATCTTAACAGGGTGGCCAATGAAGATTACATTCTTAGGTCTTCTAATTTTTGCCTTCAGTGTGCACTGGGGCAGGGTGTCTTAATTGGGGGCTGTGGATTTAGGCAAAGACACACTGCAGTGCTCAGCACCGCAGCAGCCAGGCCCTTTATTGAATCTGGCCTCACTGCAATAAATGTGAGTAATGGTAAGAGAGGCATGAGAGCAGAATGACTGTACAGGGGGGAGAGCTGCTCTTGAGTTGCTAGAGTGAAAAACATATTTGTAGAGGGATAAAATTAGTGCTGGATACAAGAATGCCATTTAATGAAACAAATGACTACACTGCTCAGTGGCAGGAAAAAACGTGACACATCACAGATAACCAGCAGTCCCCCTTCCCTCTCTCAGGGTTGCTGCAGAGCAGACAGCATTGCTGGCTGCACTGGACAGGCTGCGATGAGGAGTGGATTGCAGTGCTGAGGCCTCCCAAGCGCTGAGACCCCTGAGCCACATGTCTCACTGTGGCGACAGTGAGTGACTGTCTTGGGTTCTCACCAGTGGGCTTGTAGTGAGAGGTGATTTCCTTAGGTACCGAGACAGCAGGGCAGGAGGGAGTGTGTATGTGTGAGACATGGGAATGTGGTCTCACTGAGATGTGTATTGCTTGTGAGGTACTTGTGGCAGCAATGTCACAGAAAAACTTCATAATAAAAATTGAATGTTTCTTCTTTTTGGGTGCTCTTTTATCCCCTATTCATTGTGTTTTATTGCTCTCATGCTATATTTTTGGTTTTTGTCTCCTTTTGATGTTGTCATCTATGTAGTTCTATATCCTTATTTTTTGTTCCTTATTGTTGCATTTTTTTAGTCATGCATGTCTCTACTCCTTTAGCTTTCCTAAAGACTTCTCTTTCGTCTCTCTTGTGATCTGCTGTACAGCTTGGCCACGGTCCATATGATAGAGCAATGTAGCCAAGCTGTGGGCTGACTGAGGCTTGCATCACCGCCCTGACCCAGATTGCATCTGCAGTCATCTGGAACTGACTACACGCCTGAACTGATAAAAGAGGCTGTGGAAATACGGATCTCTGGGGCCTTGGCAAGGTATCCTCATATACATGTGTATGCATGTCGATGTGTGAGTACACTCCAAAGGCCTGTCTGTTCCATCAGCTCAGCCGACTGGGTGCTCCTTTGGGATTTGCAGCAGCTTACGGCAAATGGGAACAGACCTGCAAAGCTCATGAGAATACTGAGATTAACCCTGGAAAGGGGGATATGCCTGTTGCTCAGGAATGTGTGATGCCCATAAGCAAGAGATGCAAAACCCCTCATCTGACCTTTGTATAATTCTTTCCCTTCCAGTGAGTCCCTTTCCCTGCCTGTGACTCATCTTCTAAATGTAGACTAAGCCTCTCAGAGGACTGCCTTTCTCTCCGAGCAGGGTAGCATAAAAAATAGCAACACTTTTGAATAACCAGTATGATTTTTTTAATACAAAAAAACTAGAGAACTGCCTCGCTGTGTCTGTGCTTCTCTGTCAAGGGGTTTATCAGTCTCCCTGAGAGAACAGCGGGGCAGGTTCTGTCCTGACCCACAACAAGAAGGTTGTTCAGACAAGAGGTCTCAGGAGCAGCACAACTGCAGTGCAGTGGGCAGAAGATGTTATAATAAAAGATGGGTAGTCTCTGACAGAGATCAACAAATCTTTCAGAGCACCCATGTACTTCCTTCCCTATTTCTGACCTATTTGTAATTGGCAGCATCCCCTTGGTAACTGCAGTGCAGCTTACATGAGTGTCCAGTAGGAAGTTGCCTGCTCCCTTCAGCAGGTTGCCCAACACTCATCTCCTTTCCTCCAGCCTCTACATGCACTGTCCAGCTGCCCAGCCCACTTCTGTTCTCAACGCTTGGTGACTCTGGTGATCGCTGTTACCTTCCATCCTTTGCTTCAGCTCTTGTGTTGTCTTTGGCTTGTAGCAGGTCTCTTTTCTACTTTTTCTCTTTCCAGATGCTTGTGCCATATCTTCCTGTCCTCTGGAAGACAAAGGAGTGAGGATCAGCAGTGTGTCATTTATTCTGCAAAAACTGAACAGATGAGAACTGCCTTGACAGCCGACAGAAGAAAATAGTGTGATATGGCCACAGCATGCACATGTTCTATCTAAAAATTGCACTATGATCCCAATGGGGAGTGGCACTCAACCTCCCTCTGATTACCTCTGTTCTTCTCTTTTGCTGTAACAATATAGTTTCTTTCCAACACACAAGTTTTTATGCAAAAATGCCAAGATTCTCTTGCAGATTAAAATAGGTTTACAAATTAAGGAAAGGCTGGTGTGGAACGAGAGGAAAATTATCCCAGCATTTTGCACTTTTTTGTAATCAAAGTCCTGTCTTTGGAGGATGTTATGTCAACTACACACTTGGTGAGGCCTGTGAGAATTTTCCTTGTGTAATGCCTGTAGGAGTTAGCCCAAGCATATCACACTATTCTAAAATGGTGTCCAGGAAGCAATAGGTGGGCTCTCTTGGGAAAAATGCAGAAAAAAACTTGGTGAGAGCTGGATCTTCCGCAGTGTCACCTCTCACAAGTGATTGACAAAAGGAAAAAAAAAAAAAAAAGGAAATGAACTAATTCACCATGGGGACAGAAGGATGGTTGCTTCCTATTGTGGAGCAGAACAAAATCCTGTGACATGTTCCCTCCTATTAGGTCTGATACAACTGCTTGTGATAAAGATTAATTTCTAAAAATCAACTGGAAAGCTATGGGTCAGTCAATAAGACAGTGACTTCACTAATTTTTCATTGCAAAGTGTATGATAGTTTCATGCCTTTAATTGACATCAGTGCAGACAGTGTGTTATTGAATCCAATGAAATTTGAATCCCGCTATGAATTTGTTTTCCACAAGTAGATTATGAACAGAAGCCTTTGATTTCTATTAATTATGTGTTTTTGAGTGCAAAGCTATTTTGTGTATGTATATTTAATAACAGGAAATGTAACAAACGTTTATTTTTATTAAAATAATAAAAGGGATAAACCTATCACAGCAAATTTTCATTTAATTTCTTTGGTCTTGTTTCCCTTAGCATAGATGAAAGGTCATAAAGTGCAACCTCAGGTATCTCAGGATACACAGTTCTTTGCATCAGGTAGTTGATGTCATACAAATGCGTCTTGTTTCTAGATGAGAGCTTTGGAGTGGCAGTAGTGCTTGTAACTGCCTTCACATGGCACCGTGGTCAGGTTGTGGCCTCAAGGTGCAACACTCAGGGTGCTGCTCACCTGTTTTAATTAAGGTGGCACCTTACATGAGCTCTTTCCAAACTCTGAAGCAGGCAAAGGTTAGGAAATGTGGAATGTCACAGGAAAAGAGAAATTGTAGAGCACTTGTAAATCCATTCAGTTTACAATAAGGGGTCTGCAGGGGTGCATCTGCAAAGGGAAGCCAGGCCTGAGGCGTGCCAGGATTTGGCAGATTAGGCCCCTGGAGGCTGCATTTGCCCTCGACATGGTGTGTGGCAAGTAACACAAAGGAGTGGATGGGGGAACACGGCTGCAGCCTGGCAGCTGGTACGGCTGGGAGATCTTCAGCAGTAGTGGCTGGATTTAGGTATGACCTACTTGCCAGTCTAGAAGAGAAAGAAAAGGCAACATTAATACTACCCGCTATGCTACTTGTTGTTAACAACTCAGATGGATGCAGATCTCCAAAAAGCCTCATCTAGAGAAGGTTTCTTACTGCTTGAACTAAGGTCATTGTCAAATAAATGGTATAAAAGGCTTGTTTACTAGAAAAAAATGTTGTCACTGAAAGTTGCAAGAGGCTCCCCTTAAAAACAGCAGTCCCCTCTACCTCAAGTTTTCTTCTCTGACATTTTAATTGACCCACACCTTACACCGAATTGCCAGTGATTTTCCATGTTCCTCAGCCACTCCCACCGTTTCAGCCTGTTGAGGCAAGACATCTCAATCATGAGCTATTTCAGGGCTTCAGCCTCCCACCGCCTACAGTGTCCCATCTCCCCTCAGCCCCAGGCTCCCTCCTGGGAAGGAGGGGATAACCCGGGCCCATGTGTGAGGTGCGGCTGGCATGGCCCTAGCAAGTGGCTGGAGGTGGGACAGAAGGCAGCGGAGCTTTGTGCCCTTCACCATCACAGAAGGAACCCCCGAAGGGGTGTGTCTGTCATTTCAGAGGTGTCTCCTACACTCCTCCCAAGTCCAGGCGTTCCTAATCCATCGTGTGCGGGGCTCTGGGAGAGACGTCGTGTCAAACGGGCGGGTGAAGGGCGACGGGGCAGGGCAAGTCCAGGCATGGCACAACAAGTGGTCAGCTCAGGGGAAATATTTCAGGAAGCCTCCGTTGACCCTGGATCTTGTCGGGGAAAACAGATCGAGGCCGGTCAGACGGGACAGCGCTGCCAGCCCCGCGGTGCGTGGGGTGCGGTGGCAGCTGGGCTGTGCTGCCCAGCCCCGCTTTCGGCGGGATGGACTCTCCCCGGTGCGGGTTCCCTGTGCCCAGGGTCCCTGCGGCCCCGTGCCGGGCCGTGCCGTGCCGTGGCGATCGCGACGCGGCTCCGTGGGCGAGCGCAGTGCGGGGCTGGGGGGAGGGGAACCGAGGCACATATTCGAATGCGAGGCGGAGCCTCAGCATTTTATGAATGGGCTCATATGACGTCAGTGGGGGCGGGAGCAGCGGCCCAGTCTTCCACCAATCCTGCGAGACTCCTGCGTAGTGGGACCAATCGAAGTGCGGCGCTCGGGTGACGGTCATGCCCGCCGGCCAATGGCGGCAAGAGAGCGATGCCGACCACGTGGGGCGCAGGCCGCAAGTAGTACGGGGGCGTGTGGCCGCTCGCTGCCTGCCCCCCCCTTCCCGGCGCGGCGGGGCCGGGCGGCCC